>APFE030506930.1:60961-85269 GCA_000404065.3 Pinus taeda
TTGTTGGGTTGTGTTATATTCTGTCCACATAGTTAATAGGGGGTTTGAGGGGTACCTATAACCCCACTTTATGGGTCTAGGGCAGCACCCTGGAAAATTTTGGTTTTGGACCCTATGTTAGGTTGGGCGGACCCACCTATGGTTTTGTGCATGATTTTCGCACATGTTTTTTGGACGCGATGGTTTTCGGTCCATGGTTTCGGACGCGATGGTTTTCGTCCATGGTATTGGATGCTTTGGCATGTATAAATATGTATTATAACATTGAAAGGAAAATAATGAAAAATCAAGCTGGTAGTCTTGGTTTTGGGATCCAGTGGGAAATATCTATGTATATTTTTTTTATGTGTTATTCTCTCGCATTTTTATTTTTCTTGTGGTTTAGAATTCATATGCAGGTAATTTCTATACGGGCTTAAAACCTACATTGCACGTACTAGTGGTCTGATGGGCCTATAAGACCATATGCAAAAACCCAGGCATAGAAATGATTCTGAAGCTAAAGACTAGAGTCAAGACCATACTTTTGGAGGAAATAAATCCTCACACAAGAGCTCCCATAGTTGGAATAGTACGCGAGGACAAGGACGAACGAATTATGCAGCCACACGAGGATGAACATATGTAGATTCAGAAAGCCATTCGATGAGGGAACCTTAAACTTTGTGAATTTGAAGAAGATCTCACACGACGAAGGTAGAGATAAAAAACCTAGAAATCAAAATCGTGCAAGCATGTCACGTCGATAATCTTAGAATGACAGGAAAAGATATGAACAATCATACTACTGCATTAGAATATTGTTGCCAAGCATTTGTGACTCTGCTACCATGGTTGCATCCACACCTTACTAAATAGATTAACCAGGGGAGCACACCGCATAAGGAGGAATGCGTGGCGATTACTGTCACAAGGTTAATTGAGGGGTACCCGAGGACCAGGCTGGAAGGTGAAGTGAAGCCTCCCACAGGTGGTATGACCACCTAAATATCGATAGGGAGCATTGTCTCAGTCCTCCAAGTAGTTGAAAGAGAGCGTGGGACTACAAAATAGTATATGAGGAAGTTGCATGATCAAGAGGGTACGTGCAGGATCAGTATGTCACAGGGGTCACGTCCATGCATACAGGGTTGCGCTGCCACGTGGGTAGGCTAGGAGGTGATCATTGGCATCATTGTTCATGACAAGATGTCTAATTTAAGGCAAAGAGGAGTGGCTAGTGGGCAATTACAACACGAATTAAAAGCTAGATTTGGGATGATCTTCCGCCAAGAAGGCATTAATGACTCAGAAGTGGGGAGAATCGTCGAATTCAAATTCAAAACATGCTATAAAATCCTCACTCCTAGCCACGAGGCAACACTTGGTTGTTTGAGAATTGAGCAGTTACAAAGAAGTGAGCATCACGTACTCTTACCATCCTTGACTATAGACACGATGACTGCTGCCAGAACAAGACTACGATTCGTTGAAGATACTATGGAGCCCCATATGGCGCACGAGGAGCTCGAAGAGGTGGCAGTTAAGCCAGAAGTTCCAAAATCACCATGAACGCTACGGTTGAAGAAAGATAATTAAACTATGGGCCCAGTCCGTGCATCCTCAAGAAACCCACGGTTTGGAAAATTGTCAATGGAAGAAAAGGGAAAAGTTGTCACCGTCAAATCAGACGAAGAGAAGGAAGACTTGAAAGCTCTAATCGCTCAAATTGAGGCACAAGACAATGTGGCCAAGGATGTCTCACCAATGCATTGGGCAACAAAGTTACCTACGTTCATCCCATCGTGGAAAGGGAAAGCCAAGATACCGAAGACCTGGAGGCCACGAAGAGTGCGCTCCAGACCCCACTCCTCCCCAACGGGATCAGGTTTGAAGGTCTAGTCTTGGGACAAATACCTACGATAAATCTTGAAGATTAAGATCTCATGGAAAACAAGAAGTTCCCACACCTAGCCATGGAGATTTTAATGAAGTAGAAATGGTTGCGCGGCATGGAGAAGGCTAGGTTACTCCATCTGTGATGGATACCCCACTACCACTGCATGCCCGTCACCATTTTATTCATCAGCCAGCTGATGTGCATGGTGCATGATGGGTCTCTCTGGCTGGAGGAGCCTATTCCCATCACACCCAACCTAATTCATAGCATTTCTCGATTGCCCTTCAAAGGACACAACCCCGTGGTCGTAGCATGAAAAAGCAACAACTTGGCCCTCGCAGAATCTATGAAGGCCAAGTATAAACTAGAGAAAAAAAAGTGAGCGTACGAAATAGCAAGCATTAAGGACAAAGGGGTGTGTGTAGCCACCCAGCTACTAGCCGGCAAGCTGATGTAGAAATGTCATGCCGACGAGGTACTAGCATCTATGATTGCACTAGCAGAGAAATGCATGCAGGGGGTACAGTTCAATTGGGCGTAGTTCCTCTGCAAAGAGTTTTTGACAAACTACAAGGAGGCCAAGGAGTAGGGTAAGACCTTCCACTATCTGTGGTTTCTCTTATCCATCTTGTTGGTTACAGGGAACTGCTAGAGGATAGCCAGTTTCCAAGTATTGAGGATGATCTGCCCAAAGCCATGAGGTACACATCTCTCTAGCTTCAAAAGACGTGAAGAGGATTCATGAGATGAAGGTGTTCTAGGTGTTCATGGAAGCAAGCATCTGAATGTGGATCGACTGAAGGCTACACCTATCTCCCACAGTTTATAACAGCTTGCAGAGCTCGGCAGAGTACAAGGTAGATATGCATAACCTGTATATCCAGGTGCGCTAGGATCTAGTGCAGAAATGGGTGAAGCTTCCATTTACCGCAACGGATAATGTGATCTTCACAATAATGGAGTCATGACCTTCGAAGTGGCGTGCCCCAAACTTGGCAGTAATGGATAAGGCCGCATCCCAGCAAAAGAAGACAGACAGTACGCTGTGCAACGCGGAGCTGGCTAAAAGGAGGTTCCAGGAACAAGAAGTAGTCGCACAGCAAAAGACGACCACTGCAACAGCAGTGGTGCAGACAGAAAAAACCGCAATAGTGCCAACACAAGGGCCCAAGGAGGGCCAAGAGATGTCCACGAGGCAACAAACAGCGGAATTGGACTAGACAAAAGCACGCGCAAACCCCGGTTTAGCATCGACCAAACTTAAGAGGCCACATGTGCCTGCGAAAATAGCTCCCAGGAAGAAGGTGAAGGCGATAAAGATGTCCATTGTCTCGATCATGCTCATAGAAGGTGATCTATTTGACATTAGTGAAATAGTTTTCGAAGTCACAATGGACACGCTCTAGGAAATAAGGATGGATCAGAATACTATGTAAGGGGCACTCAACGCGCAGCTACAAGGCTTACAGGTACGCCCCCCCAAAATAGGTACAATGGCTTTGTACATCACAATAGGAACCAGAGAAGCCGAACAGATGTTGCTCGGCTACAGGGACAACCCTTTCGTGTTGCCTGAAGGTGCCCTAGTAGCAGCAAGCGAGGTTGATCGAGCTGCAATGAGCAGCATGAAAGGCGTTAGCTTAAACTTGGAAACCCTGCTGCATGAAACCCTGTACCAGTTACAGGATGGGGTCATCGCAAAGCTCCACGCCAGGGAAGGTCACATGATCTAGGTCTTGAACGAGCAGAAAATCAACATGGTTCAGCTCAACCTCCAGCATGATGAGTTGGTTATGTAGGCTCGCGGATTGGAGCAGGTGGTAGAGGATGTGTGTAGGAGTGTCCCAGAATTGGCCATGCCGGGGTAGAGCTACTAGCAATAGAGCGGGTCTACAGATTGGCGGCCAGAGTCTAGTAGGCCAAGGAGGAAACGACAAAGATCCAATTGGAACTGAGCCTGCAGATCGCCAAGCTACGATTGAAGGTGCAACCCTCCATGCCCATAGAAGTTAGAGAGAAACAGACACACACTATCCAAATAGGGTTGGAGCAAATTGGCCAAACAATAAAGGACTGCACTGGGATGTTGGATTAAGCACTAACACTGCTTACGTACCTGTAAGAGGATCCAAACCTACAACGCCTAGGGACAGAGGCGCGCGAGTTGCAGTAGGAGTACGACAGTATCCGGGGAACTGTGCAGATGGTTATCCTTACTCAACGACTCGCCAAACTACAGCAAGCAATGGCACTGAAGGACCAATTAGACATTGTGCAATAAAAAGGAACCCTGCTTAAAGCGCACATATAACCATGGATCGATGAAGCTTTCACAATTACAACTACCATTGAAGGAAAGCTGGCACAAATGTAGGAACTTTATGCGGTTAGACAGGAATGTTACCTTGCTCACGAACGGTCAAATATACGTGTGCAGCAAGTACAACAGATAACGGAATAGTGTACCGCGGACACCCAAGTTGCACGAGACCTGCTAGATGGACTCCACACAAAGATAAATGCACCAACAGAGTGAATCAAGAGGAGTCATGATGATTGTGTTGGGGGCTTGTTGGGCATGGGATCCCCCACAGTAGGTTTTGGGGCTTAAAGCCTGAGTTTTGGTCAATTGTATTATAAGACTCCATGAAGTGTGAGCGCGGAGCTTGAATTATATAATCGAGTCATAATGTTGTCCACCCTAAGAAGTGTAATTTAATGTAAAGTTGTGTCAGCCTACCCATGGTCTGCGGACCATCGGATTGTATAAATAGAGTGAGGCTCTAAGTGTAAGGAGAGGAATGTAGGCAAGCAAGTAATAGATAGATGTGAAGGCATTATTAGAGCATAAGGGGAAAGTTGAAGTGTATTGGGTCATAGTAGTAGGAAGAGGCTCTATAGTTGAGTGCGTAGAGGTCTAGTAGAGTCTGCAACTGAGTGCGCAGACCCCTGCAGCTGAGTGCACATGGCGGAGTTAGGTCTATAAGTGGGATTATACTTGGATTTGAAAGTTAATAAAGAGAATTTTATTCTGTGCATCTATTCCTGAATCTGTATGTTGATGTTATGCATAAATTTACTCTATTATTTAGTGCGAGCAATTGATAATTACATGTATGATTTCTTATATGTGAATTTAATCTAAGTAATTGGGTAACGGAGACTAATTAAGGAAGACGTGGGTAAATAACACAGGTCTCATTGTGACAATATCACAAGGCATGGGGTGCCGTAGGTGCGCGTAGTGCAGTAAGTGCGAAGGTTGGATCACATACCAATCACCACATATCAAACAACCCGCAAGGTGTAGAAACCTTGTTCTAACACCCTCCCATACTACTTCGAGTGAGACCTCAGCCCATGCTCCACGGACTGTTGTTGAAAGGGCCAGTAGTACCAAGATTTTCTTGGCTAAATCACTTCCAAACCTGGGTCAAGCCCCACTAAGCCAAAACTTAGTGTGATCCTAGAAAATCATAAACATTTAGGAAAATATTTAGTTTTCGACGAAAGCTAACTTCAAGCCATAAGGTTTGGTTTTTTTTTTCATGTCCGTGTTGGGTTGTGTGTGTGTGTGTTTTTTTTGTATGCCAAAAGAGATTTTTCAAGTAAGCACACATCCCAAAGCTTCAGTGAAAAAAAAAAAAAAACAAACAAACAAAAAACCCCTTCCTCTTTTCCAAAAATTACTAACTTCTTAAACTAGCTCACTTGGTCCAAAGATACTTTATGAGAATAGTGGTCTTGGGTTCAATTTTTTCTTTTTGTTGAGTTACTTTTTCAAAAAGCACATGTAAATTATGTTTCAAAGTTACTTTATGTAAAAAAAAATCACCCATTATGCAAAGTGAGTAACTTATAATTCTAAAGTCTCTTTATCTTTTATTTAAGTTACAATTTAGTGAGTAGCTCATAAAGTACCATTGTAAGAATGACTTTCACTTATTTGTAAAAGTGGGTCACTTAACTTTTTTAAATTGAGCTAATAAGATTAAGTTTGGAAAAGAGGGTGGGGGGTGTTGTGGGGGTGATTTAAATATAACATTATCATTCACTTACGCACATTCACGCACTTTCAACGGCATCTTCAACAACGTTTCTTCACAATGCCATAACTTCTTTATCTAGAAACTGGTTTTAGAGCTGTTTTTTTTAATCAGCCTAATTTTTTGAGATCTATCCATTGGAACACTTAGCTTCATCATCTACCACTTTAGTTTGGTTAAAATGTAAATTTCATGCCAATTTATTCTTGACAGTACCAACTACTTCCAATGGTGATCGTAGGTTGTGGATTTAATCAAAAGTAAATGTCTTTAGAGAGTAGCCTCAGGGCAAGAAAATAAACCTAAAGATGAAGATAAGGCAGCCAAATGGGAAAAAGGACAAGATCAAGCATGTGGGTTGATAGGGATGTCTATTTCTCCAGACCTTAGATTCCATATCATAGAACTTGATACCTCTAATGAAGCAACGAAAAAACTCACTAAAGTTTTTCGAATTAAAAATGAAATTAGAGCCCATCAATTAAAAAATGACTTGCTTACGTTGGGCCCAAATACTTTTTCTTCCATTGAAGATTTTTTATCCAAGTTCAAGACCCTTAGACTTCTCTTGGAAGGTGTTAAGGTTAAGAAAGAATATGATAGAATTATTTATTGCATTCTTACTAAGTTGAGACCAGAATACTCTCTGTTTGTTTCCACCCTCCATTCTACTAGAGAAGCCTTTATTTCTCAACGATAAGACTACGAGTACCCCTCTTTTGATGCCTTTTGTGATTCTTTAATAAGAGAACAAGAAAAACTCGTACATCTTGGTTTTCTTAATCTTGGAAACTCTTCTAAGAAAGCCTTAGCCACCCAGCGATAACAAAATTCAAAGAATCCTAAGAAGCAATCTCCTAAAAAGAATGGTCCTAAACCAAACAAGTGTCCTAAGAAATTTCAATCTCAAAATGAAAAATCAATTCAACAAAATCATAAGGCAAATAAAAACAAAGTGAAGAAGACTGATAGACATTGCCACTTTTGTAATCGAGATGGCCACTTAGAATCCAAATGCTTTAAGAAGATGGAAGCCTTGGAAGCAACATTGAAGAAGCATAACATCCATTTGGAGCACTCTTCATCTTCAGGAATAACACTTTCTGCCTGTGGTTGTCAAGCATCTTGGTCTAGTTATGCACTAAATGTATCTTCTTCTTCTCATTCTCATTAGTGGATCATTGATTGTGGAGCTTTTTATCACATGGCCAAAAACAAAGCCATGTTTTCTTCTTTAAATGATTGTAACACCAAAAATATATATATTGGTGATGATAGATCTCTTAGTGTTGTAGGGAGTGGAACTTTTCATCTGGACAATGGTCAATTTAATGATGTATTATGTGTTCTAACCTTATCCTACACCCTTCTATCTATATATCAGATGACTCATTCAGGTGAAGGTAAAACCATTGAATTTTCACCTCATGATGGTGTAATCAAGGACCTAAGAGATCCTAAACAGATTTTAGCTACTGGAATTGCTGATGATTCTACAAGGTTGTATATGTTTAACAAGTTTGGGTCATCAACTCTTCCCTCGGTATTTATTGCTCATAATGATGAAGTGAGAAAACTTTGGCATGAGTGATTTGGTCACTTCAACTATCGCTCCCCTCAAAATCTATGAAAAGAAAATATGGTGCCAGGTCTTCCTATGGTATTTGGCACAGATGGTGTTTGTTCTAAATCTATACTCGAAAAACATCATCACAATAGTTTTAAAAAACATGCCTCTTGGCATGCATCAACCCCTTTATAGCTTGTGCATAGTGATTTATGTGGTCCACTTTGAGTTGTTTCATTCTCAGGTTACATGTATTTCTTAACTTTCATTGATGATTTCCCTAGACGCACTTGGGTATACTTCTTAAAACTCAAGATTGAAGTATTTAACATGTTCTTGGACTTTAAGGCCTTTGTTGAGAAACAATATGGACATAAATTAAGTAAGCTAACATATGATAATGGTGGAGAATATGTTAATAACAAATTCATCAACTTTTACATTGAGCATGGAATTCAAATGAAACATATTGTTCCATATACTCCACAACAAAAAGGTGTAGCTGAAAGGAAGAATCACACCTTAAAGGAAATGGCTAATTCGATGCTTCAATGTAAAAGACTTAGTCTTAATTTTGGGCAGAAGCAATTTACTGTGAAAAATACACAGTAAATCGCACTCCTACTAAGGTTTTAAAGAATATCGCTCCAAAAGAATGATGGAACCCAATTAAACTAGATGTAAGTCACTTTTCCATTTTTGGACGTGAAGCATCGGTAAATATTGCCGATGAGAAACATCAAGCTTTAGAACCTAAGAGTGAAAAATACATTTTTGTTGGATATTCTGAAGATGTCGAAGGATATAGACTTATTCCACTTGAGTCAAAAAATGTTATCATTAGAAGAGATGTAAAGTTTTCTGAAAATATATCGACCTACAAGCCTAGTGCAGTGGATGTGCCACCTCTCTCTATCCCTTCTACTTCTGAAAATAATTCTTCTTTGGATGATGACAAAGAGGATGACAATCCCCCCCACCTTCTCGAGGTCCTCCTTCAGCTCCTCAGCTTCCAAAATGTGTTTGTGTTACTCGAGATGTAGTAGGTGCTCTTGCAGTGATCCTACAAATCAGTGACTTACACATTCTTAATTTGATAGAGCCTCTTCTCTATTGGATCAAGCTTCATCAAATTATGATCCTGACGCCTTTGCGGAATCTTCAGGCCATCTATATTGGGATGTAGCTATGAATGAAGAATATCATTAATTATTGGAAAATGATACGTGGATCTTGTTCCTCTTCCAAAGGGACAAAAACTTGTTAGATGCAAATGTGTTTATAGAACCAAGTATGGTTGAGATGGAAAAGTCGATAAACATAAAGATCGTCTTGTTGCTAAGGGTTCTTGACAAGTTGAAGGCATTAACTATATTGAAACCTTCTCCCCTCTTGCCAAAATGAACTCTATCTGCCTTGTTATTTCCCTTAATGCCTCTTTCAAATTGGAAGTTCATCAAATGGATGTTAAACCTTCCTTTTGCATGGGGACTTGCATGAACAAATCTATATGGAACAACCTCCTGGATTTATACAAACAGACTCTAGCATTGTATGTTAGCTCAAGAAATCCCTTTATGGCCTCAAGCAATCCCCTAGGGCTTGGTATGCTAAAATGGATAACTTTATTTTAGATACTGTCTTTTCTAGGTGTCATTCTGACAATACTGTCTACACCAAGGAATTGGGTAAGTCCCTTATCATTATTTTTATTTATGTTGATGTTCTTATCCTTACCGGTAGTGATCGCAACCTTATAAACCATGTCAATTTCAGCCTTAAAAAGAAGTTTGAAATGACAAACTTAGGACATTTGCATTATTTTCTTGGTCTTAAAGTCTTGCAATCCAAGGAAGGTATTTCTCTTTCCAAGTTCGGGTATGCATGTGATCTTCTATGCCACATTCACATGGAAGACTGTAAGGTAGCCCCTTCTCCCTTTTAATCTCAAGGCAAACTTTCAGTCACTTGTAGTTCCCCTAAAGTTGATGCTACTTTATACCGTGAACTTGTAGTAAAAATTTTGTATCTGACCCATACCTATCCCGACCTTTCCTCTGTTGTTGGCCTTATTTCTCGGTTTATGTAAAAACCACATGAAAGTCATTGGAAAGAAGCTAACATAATACTTTTTTATGTTTGAGGTACAGTTCAGTTTGGGATTCATTACAGTGCAGAAGCATCTCCTCTATTGGTTGGTTTCACTGCTTTCGATTGGGCTAGTGACCCTAAGGATCGAAAGTCTATTCCAGGTTATGTCTTCACTCTTAGTTCTAGACCTATTACATGGGCTTGCAAGAAACAAAGTGCCATTTATGTTTCTTTAGCAGAATTAGAGCATCATGATGCTATAGAAGCTAGTAAGGAAGCTCTATGGCTTCATCAAATCTTGTCAGAGTTTGGCTTTCAACAGCAGCATCCTACTACACTTTGGTGTGATAATTAAATTGCTATTCAACTATGCAAAGATCCAGTCCAAAATCAGTGGAACAAACACATTGAACTACACATGCACTTCATCAAAAATCTCATTCATGGCCATGTTCTTGAAGTGCAATATTGTTCAACCGATGATCAATATGCAAACATGTTTACAAATGCTCTCACAAAGGTGAACTTTACTAATCTTCAATCTATGGTTGGAGTTCAGGAAATTGTCACTAAGGGGGGAGAGTTTCTAATTCATCCTTCCTTCTCCTATTTGTGTCATATTTGTACATCCTTCAATCCTATCCCAAGTTGTTCTTAAGGGAGGATGTTATGATATTCCGACACATAGGAAATAGTTAAGTATAACTTGGTCTAGTGTAGAGTTAGGTAAAGTATGTTTCTTTACTATGTACATTTGTATCTTACAATCTGACGATCATGATATGTTTTATACATGAGGTGATCTGACGGTTTGTTCTCTCCTTGGTATTACTGAAACCTGATTTGTGGCTTAACATCTGATTGGTCCATGATATGTAATTAAAGAGCATGGAGGGTCATTTGGAGGGTTGCCATTCATGAGAGAAGCTTATGTAAATTGTCTCTCTTTTATTAATAAATTGCCTGAAGTGAACGCATTGGCTTAGGCCATGGACCGTTTCCTTCTTTGAGGGTTTTAATCACATCAAGAACACTAGTGTATTGATCTGTGATCTATTTGTGAGCAGTGTCCTTTGGTGTTCTATCTTAGAAACTTACCCTGTAAATTCCTATAGAAACATAATATCGATACTGACGAAAAACCTAAGTTGGCTTCCATTAGTGATTATTTGGACGAACCAACTACAAAAGAGATCTTTGATCCATTAAAAGAATTTGAAGATATTTTTCCTATATTAGTGTGAGGGCTTAAAGGAATTAAAGGATACTTGGGAGAAATGAAAATTGTCTTGAAACTTATTAGACAATTTTGCTGGAAATGAAGCTTATTCCATTATAGACGGATTTTCTAGCTACCACTAGGTGCACATTGTAGAAGAAGATAAGCACAAGGCTACATTCACAACTAGGTGAGGTTACTATTCCTACCATGTCATGTCATTTGTTATAAAAATTCTCCAACTATATTTTCAAGAATTGTTATTGAACCCTTTCGAGAGTATATTCACAAATTTCTTGTAGTATATATAGACGGTTGGACAATATATAGTCTTTTGAAAAAACATGCCTGTCTATTGCAGGTAATGTTTGATCGTTGTTAGAAATTGTAAATTTCTTTGAACTTAAAGAAGTGTGCTTTTGTTTTTTACTTTGGTACAATACTTGATCATGTTTATTTCAAAGAACCAGTTTGTGTAGATCTTGCTAAAGTTGGAGTCATTCTGAATATGCCACCACCCACAAGTGGTAAGCAATTGCGATCAACTTTGGGGAATATAGGTTATTATAGTCAATTTTTTTGCCGCTATGCCTTGATCACTACTCCTTTCAAAAAAATGTTAAAGAAGGTAGAGGATTTTTTATGGACTATTGAATGTGATACTACATTTGGTACTCTGAAGGAAAAACTTTCCAGTGCTCCAATTCTAGTTTATCGAAATTGGAACAAGGAATTCCATGTACATATAGATGCTTCCAGAATGGCATTGGGTGTTATATTATATCAACCAAGAAAATGTAATCTAGATCATCAAATTTATTTTTCTATCATAAAAATCTATACGGCTGAAAATAATTATACAACTACAGAGACGGAGGCTCTTTCTATGGTATATTTGCTTCAAGAATTCCAACGCTATCTACTTGGAGGCCCTTTTAAATTCTTTATTGATCATTTTGCCTTCAAATATAGGGTTGATAAACTTATATTATATGTTAGGATATGTTGATGGATTATGCTATTTTAGAAATTTCCTTTTAAAGTTATAGTAAAGATAGACCAGTCTAACATGGGACTGGATCATCTTTCTTGTTTAGGGGCTAGTGAGGTAGGAGGATTGTAGATGACCAATTACCTTAGGCAGATTTATTTTGGATTGAAGTGATACTTAATTATTTGGAGGATATCAACCTACTCATAGTCACTAATAAGTTCCCTAGGACTACAAAACAAGCGAGAAAAGACATATAGTGGTACATGCTGCAGATTACCAAATTATTGCAGGACAACTATACAGTTGCAAGACATGAGAAAGAAGAGTTCTATGAGAATGCCATTCTGGGGTTGCAGAAGGTCATGTTGGAGGAAAAGAAACAACCAAATAAGTGTTCTATTCTGGACTCTAGTGGCCTACTATGTTTAAAGATGCCAAAGAATATGAAAACAAGTGTGAAGCTTCCCCATGAGTTGGTCATCCATTATAGTGAGATGAGCTTCCTGTACATCTTATCTGAGCCCTCAAAGAATTATAAAATGGATTATCAATTTCTTGGGTCCCATAAATCCCCTTGCACAACATTATCATGCTTGATATATTAATACCACCATTGATTACATATTGCGTTGAGTTGAAGCAAAAATTGTTAAGGATTGTACTATTGATACAACTACAGGGTTTATTTTTTTTAATATTATTACTCGATTTGGGTGCCCAAGAAGCCTTACTAATGATCAGGAATCACATTTCATTAATGATTCAATTGAAACATTTATATGAAACTTTATGATTCCAATCATAAGAGCAGTTCATATGATCCATATGAAAATAGAAAAATTGAAGCTTTTAACAAAACCCTAGAAAAGGGGCTTCCTAAGATTTCTTTTGTGAACCCTGATGATTGGGATGAATGTGTTCCAGCTACATTATGGGCCTATTGTACTACAGTGAAGCGACTACATAATTATACTTACTTCCAACTTGTTTATGGTCAGGAAGTTGTAGAACCAATTGAATTTATTGTTTCAAATATATTTATTGTGAAAGCTACTTAGATGTCAGATGATGAATCTATTGGAGAACGATTACAAGAGATACGAGAATTGGATGAAGAAACGGGCTTGGATATTTACATCAAACTGTTGAAATGGAATGATAAAATGCTTGGCATGATTGACACACATAGAATAAGTCATTCTTTGTAGGATATCAAGTTTTACTCTATCACAACAAATACTTAAAACATGTGGGGAAGCTACAAATGCATTGGTTGAGTCCTTTCTTTGTTGCGGAGATACGAGAATTAGGATTTGTTTAGATTGTGCAACTTAATGGCGTTATTTTGTGAGGATGGGTTAATGGTGCATTCATGATGCCCTACGATAGCTAATCATATTTTCTAGTAAAGTTTTCTTTTATGGAAGGAGATGTTAGGTAGGTCTACGATCAATTCAGACATGCTAATTAGTTGTTTGATTTTTCACGATATTTCATTTTTGTAATTTAGTTGCATCAGTCCACTAGTATGTTTTAGTTGTTTCCCACCACAACTGATTATGGGTGGTGAGGCATGTGTTAGGTATCATGTCTATCACTCTTGTAATAATTAATAATGGTATTTTTAGTCATCATTTTAATCCTTCTTGTAAAACTTTTCTCACCAATTGGATTTTCCATTTTATGGATTTTCAATCATTTCCTGTTAATTGGTCATAATAATAAATCCATTTTTGTCTCTTCCATGTCATCGACCAAAGGATCACATCCTAGTCATCATTATCATCCAAATTCAAATTGATTTTGGTAAGTTTTTGTATTTATTAAACTAGCAGTCTAATCTTTTTGGGTCCCATCAAGTTTTATATGTAGTTTTCTTGCAATCATTGTAATTCTTCATTGATTCTATCTACCTAGTCAAATTACCCACCTTGGCTTCTATATTTTCTCTAGTATTCGACATTTAGTGATGCCTCATCTTTCTATGCTTGCAATCTCACCAAGGTTTTTAGATTCTTGCATTGTTCCTAGAAGACACTCTCAGGAAGTATGAGAAAGCCTCATTGGTTGATAATAATTTGGCTAACACATTCCTATTTCCCACAGTAAAGCTTGAATTTTTCATGGATCCCTTGACCAAAAATAGTGGTAGCTCCTCTTCCCACATCAAGACATATGTCTAGCCTTTGGATCGGTCTATGTTGATGATAGTAAAAAATTTACCTTTTTCAGTACTATTGGAATAACTATGAGATGCACAAAATTCCTTATTAGTGGATTGCATGGAAACTCACTATGTCATGGCAGTTAATATCCAATCCATGTAATTGATATCGACTAGTTAATATTTTTTTCGGCTTACGGTTGAGACATTTCTTCTCTAGTTCAAACTACTTCTAAGTGAGGTAAAAATAAAGGTGATGATAAGTTCTATACGAAGTATGACACTCACCAAGGGGGTCATAGAATTTTTATTTATATGATTAATAATCCTCAAATAGAGTTTTCATGTCACATTATAGTCGGTAAACTCATGCACCATTGCACTAAAGGTGAGTGCACTCTAGATGTTATCTCTGTTGCGGAAGCTTGTGGCCATGGTGAGAAGCTCAATTGGTGTAGTTATTTGTTGAATGAGTTATTTGAGGCATGTGATGATGTTTTCAGGAAGGCTGCATATTTAATTTATTGTTATTTGGTGGTCGGTATTGCAATGATGAAATGGTGTATGCCATAGGGTAGTAAATTTTCCAAACTATCCAATGATGAGCCCTTAGCACTTGCATATGCCCCATGGGAAGTCTCATGTGAGTCCACTAATAAATAAATTAATGAAGAGTATTTTGCCAACTAGTACACCAAAATGGTATAGATTATATAAACTTTAACACAAGTACCTAGATTGATTTTGTATGAATATTTCCATTTGATTTTCTTTAGGACACCCCATGGGAATACATATATTTATCCTAGAGCTACCTACACCGAAAGATTTCACATGAAGCCATTGCCTTTTTATGTATCTAAGGAGGTGTTCCACAATGAAGTAATCTCATAGCTAGGAATCCAGTGTCAACATCATAATGGTAAAGTTGTTTATTTTCTTGAAGGGATGTTGATCTATACGTCATCTCGGGAGAGCCCTTCATCATCTAAGAAATATGTGATAGATCAAGTTCTTAACACTATCTTGAATAGAGGAAGCCTTCTTTTTGACACATAACACTTTGCAGTCTCTACATTCAATGGTAAGATTTGGCCTCTCTACTTCGAGTGTTCAAATAATTATTCACCTTAATATTTAATTTCTTAAGCCTCCATCTACCTCCTTTTCTACAATTGATCCCATTTATGTAACTTTACTATCAATTCCCACTAATGTTTCTTACAATTTAGATACCTCCCCTTCAATATTTTCCTAAAAGTAACTCCCTTAAGCATAATTCCCATATTTTAAACTTTACGGATGAGGAACCTCAGGGTTTTGTCGAAGAGGCTCAAATAGTGGAAGAACATAATCACTCCTTTCTTGTCTATTCTTCCCAATCCCCTACTTCATCGCCACATACCACATCTCCCTCGTGAACCATTTTGAAATCCTTGATATTGAAAATCCTAGTGGGGAATGTACCAAGATGGAAGTTGATTCCATTATTAAGGATACCATTGAGAATATCCATGAAGTTTTCTATGTGTGCACTACTCTAACTTCTTCTATCCTTGTACTTATACCAGGTGAAGCATAGGAAGAGCCTTATTTATATTTTTCATCTATCGAGATTGAAAAAATCAATCACAACCTTACCCATTGTTGAAAATTTTTAAGCCTTGTTGCCAAGACTTAGGATATTATTCTATTGTTACCCTTGCTTGTTTTTTATTGGATTCATGCTAGATTTAATAAAGAACGAAGTCAAGAACATGAGACTTCACTACAAGATCATTCTAATAAGTTTGTTGCTAGTGGTCAGCCTTTCGAGGCTAAGTTTCCTTTGCCTACTAAGTTTCCCTTGCCTATTGATTTGTCACCTGATGATCTATATACTTGGTCCTCTTCTCAGCTATTCAACCTTGTTAAGGTCATTTCTCTTCATGTGCAAAACCATCAAAACTCTTTAGTCTCAGACATGAGCAACAACAACAACAACTTATTGTTGTCACAGTTGAACGAGAACAGTTGCATAACAAGAAAGAGTAATTGGAGTGACAAGTTGAGGACATAAATGCTAAGTTTCAAAGAATGTGGCCTACTATTATTGAGGTTGTTAAAAATGCACTGGAAAATTTTTGTATGTGCCCTCTTATTCAATTTTGTGACCATGTTGAAATTGCCTATGTTGAGCTTATTGTTGTTAATTAGGGGTTTCATAACATTGTTGCTGTTATTCAAGAAATGCTTCCAAATCCTATGCGTAAAGTTGAGGTTGAGAATAAATTGGTTGAAGGTTCTTATTTAAGGGACTCTCTTCGACAACTTAATGATGATGCATAATAGGTGTTCCGACAGGTTCAAGTTTGGGTCAGTCTGTTTTAGAAAATAAATTAACCCTTGTATGAATTGCGACAAGAGACATAAAAACTCTTTAATCAAGAATTTCCCATAGATGATATTTCTCATCAAAATATATTTTTAAACCAAAATCATGCATTAGAGAAGAAAATCCATTAATTAGAGGATGAATCACATGTAGCGTGTTGTGGGATCTTTGATCGCATGCTTAGAAACAATTTTTCCACTTACACCAACTTAATACTAAAGTTGATCGCAAATGGAAAGTTGTAGTAAGTGCCAGTACTGAAAAACATATTGTTCAACAAACTAATAAATTTCTTGGTCAAGTTACTACTCGTACGGATTCCTATATATTTTCTATAGATGGCTACACTTATTTCAATGTTGGAGCTCTATAGATAGTGATTGAGTGTGGTCCTTTGTTTGAAGGTGATGACACAACGTAGGAAAGGGAGGCACCAAAGGAAGTTGTGGAACTCAATGCAGAACAAGAAGCACCAATATAATATTGACTTGAGGGTGAGCCAATGGACTCTTGTTGGGGCATGTTAGGTCCCTCTTTTTTGAGTAATTTTGGCGAATTTTGATTAAATTTTTGGCATGAATGTGGGTCAAAATAACCAGATGTAGAGAACAGTTAAAAAGAACTAGAAAAGGAGGTTAAAACAATTTCCTTGGGATTTGCAAAAGCCATAAGAGAAGGACAAGTGCATTGGAATTTGAAATATTCAAAGGTGATAAGGACTAAAACACCCAAATTTTGTCAAACTGGACTAGATAAAGAGAGCGAGATCAAGGGAAGAAAATATATAAAAGGATTAAGAAAATATGGCAGAGAGGAGTGTTCAAAGTCTATGCCAAGATGTTGTTGGTCTGATGGTTGATAAGATTCTAATGTATCTTTTGTATTTTGAAATTCTACCTTGTATTAGGCCTATTAGTTATTCAAGATTTCACATCCTATGAAGAGCTAATTGTAATGTAATGACCTATGTTCTAATCAAAATAAGTGTTGCAGGGAACGTTTATGTGCCTTAATGGTGATAGATTATTTAGCCGAATTTCTTTTAGGATTATGGTCTTGAATATTTTGTATTATTTTTGTTTCATGATGTTTTTGTCTCATTTGTAATCATTCTCAAGATGCTCATGTGATATTTGATACAGTGTTTACATAATGAATTACCTTTAAGTTATTCATCAACCCTATTTTGTGATCCCTCAGTTTTTTTTTATGGTCTTAATACACCTCAAGCGAGAAGCTTCTCTTCTCAAGGGAGGTGAAATTTCGGTGAATTGCTAGACTAAAATGGATATTTTTGTTTGCACCCTACATCTGAAATCAGGGCCTTCCTCTATTAAAAATGAGAAAACACATAAGCATAGTATAAATCATTCATTATTAGGCTCGAATCATTGTTATACATTAAATGTGATCCAAGTTTCTTTAGTCTCCTCTCGACCTTCCTATTTTAGATGTTGTTCTTCGGAGAATCTCTTCTTTGCATAACTCTTCCCAATCTAAGATGAACAAAACTTGGATTAAGAGGAGTTGTTTGGAAATTTTATAACTCAACATTGCAAGTTGGATGAGTTACATTATTATTTGGGTTTGGAAATGGTTGTTTAGGTAGTTGAATAGGAGTGGGTCTTTGACATGGTTGTGGTTAAAACTATCATTGTGGTAGAAGTGGAAGGTATTGATACTAGCATTATGAATACTAAGGACTTTGAGGGAAATATGGATCACAACATTAAGGAGGATGGTGTAGATATGGAGGAAAAGGAGGAATGACAGTTTGGGGAGGATAAGATCATGAATATTGAGGGAAATATGGATCACCCCATTGGGGAAGATAATATTATGGTCTGGGGATAGACTAAGGTGAGGTGCTAGGTGGATACCATGGTTTAAATTGTGCATTATAGCTTGTATTGAAAGAGGTGAGGTAGTTTATATATTCCCAATATGAGTTGACAATTTAGAGTTACTTCCCCGGATGCGGGTGTCTAGCCAGCTTATAAACATGATGGGATAGGGGTGTGGTGAGCCGGAACGACACATGCCTGCCCTGCACCACCTGGAGTATCGCCTGATGCAGAACAGGCTTAGGTATATGGGGATCATAAGGCGCATTAGATTCACTTCATGTGGATTTAATCCGCCCATTCTATCAATCAATTACCTTATCTCCTTCGTACGCATTGGAATGCGATATGCCTCGGCCCTCCTCAATGCTACAGTTATGATGCAGGCAATTCTAGATAGGATGGAGCAGGATAAAATCAAGTTCAACGGAGGGATTGTTGTGGAGTCTCTGGTGCTTTACAGGTCTGGGTATCATCTATTAAGGTTTCTTTGGGAGGCCACTAGCCCTCATTCAAATGCTCAATTGATCAGTCAGATCTCTGAGATGGGGGTTGATTGGTCATGTTTCCATAGCCTTGTTGTGGTCTTTGGCATGCCCCATCTTCATCATAGAATGAGGAGCTGCAGGGGCACTCCTTGGCATGGCGCCCTCCAGACTAGCCTCCACTTCTCACTCCCCCTCCAGCGAGCTTGTAGTCAACAACCACCCTCACACTCACAGTGGGAGAAGGCGCTTTCATCTCCCCAGTCATTACCCTCCTGACTCCTCGACGTCTCCCTCTTTTGATTCGGCGATCTACACCTTCAATTGCAATCTGATTAGGCCAAGAATCATTGCTCATATCTCTGTGTTCTTTCATGAAGAATCCCAGGAGGTGGGAGAATCCAACTCCCATCAAGATGGCCTTACCTTTATCTCTACGCAAAATCCTCTTTCCATGCAGCTTCCAGAGATTTCAACTCACAATGCCCTGGACGTGGTGATGGAAGTGGCGGCTCCTTGTCCTTCTGCTACGGATGTGGCTTGTGTAAGGGATGATACTATTTCTGTTGGTGCTAAGGATCAGCCTGAGTTCAAGTGGTGCAGAATTGAAGAGGAGCCTCCAGATGTGTAGTTCTTGTTCTGTAGCCTCTGTTATTTGTCATGCGGCCCATTATAGCGGGAATTTTTTGGTATACACTGATAAATGGGTTCATACCTGCTAGATCTGGTTAAATGTGCATGTTTTTTTGAATAAGCACAGTTAGACAATCAATACTTGCTCCCCTACGTGAGATTTAAATAGTAGTTCTTGGCTAGGCTCTCTACCAAGGACAATGTCTTTGATTTTCTCTATCGCTCCTACAAGGCAGTTGTTTTTTACTACGGTCTAGATGTAATTTTGTACCTTTAATGTCAATAGAGTAATTTTATTTAGAAAAAAAGAAAAAAGTTAGAGTTGCTTCATGCCTGCTACCATATTCTCGACCACCTCTTCTTCTTCTACCTGCAACAATGGATGGATATGTGGTTCTTACTCCACCGCATGATCAAGTGGGAGGGGTATATGGTATTGAAGAAATAATTTTGTGTTTTTATAAAATATTTTGAATGAGGTTCTTATTGCAATTCATTTTCATTTTTTTAAATGAAATATGCCTAATGTAATTTTTTTGTAGGAAATATGAATGCAGAAAATAAAGAAGGAATCATTCCAAGAATAAGAGAGTGCTTCCTTTAACACACTCCCCAAAAATGACACCAAAAAGTGAATAGCCCCGATATTACAACAACAATGTTGCAAATCCCTAGGTTACCAAATTTAATTATCAACATGGGGTTCAAACAAACTTAAGAGGGACTGGCAATGTGTGTTCACCAGACACTTTCCTCTTCCTAGTCTGACTCCCTTTAATGTAGGTGAAAGAAGGAAATGAAACTACTTTAACTGACCACATATCTAGGCAAGTTGTCAGTATTATATTGCATAAGGTAAATAGAAATAGTAAAACCTATTCTACTTTTTCTGAAAAGTAAATGAGAGAAAGGGAATTTATTATATTTTCAAGAATGTAAAACACACATAAGCTAATGACAACAAAGGATATTTAATCTATCTTGCTAGAAAGAAAGTGACACTTAGGGAAATTTATTCTACTTTTATAAGAAAGTAAAGCCCTGGATTACTCATGCAGGGAATAAATCATATTTGTCTTAAAGTAAATTGTAGGAAAGGAAATCTAGACTAATTACATAAATCACCATTCAAGAAGCAAGAAATGCAAACACTAAATGGTGACATAAAAATCCATCACCTCAACCAAAGTGGTATTAGATAATTCATGGGATATTTTAGGACCTAAGTCTAATCCTAACATTAATTTTGAGTGAATATGGGTAGGGGAAGAGATAGAAAGCATACTGATATAGGAAACTTTATGTTGCCATAGAATTGCTGCACGAAATGTTGGATAAGCTTTTTTCTCGAGTAAACCTGCTAAATTACAAAATAATGAAATGAAAATGATGTGGAGTAATTTTTTTTTATTAATTTCAATGTTATTAGGCTTCAGTACAAGTATAAGTTTACCATTATTGTTGTTCACTAGCATGTGCTAAACTTCAGTAGAAACTTACCACTAAAAACTGGAAATTTCATAATAGTGAACAAGTAAGTTTATCTAAGCACCCAAATGCCTAGGATAATAATGTGAAAATGGTATGGGGTGATTTTTGATATTAATTTAGATTTTTTATGCTTCAATCCAAGTGGAATCAACTTGAAAGAAGCTCATTAACACATGCTAGAATTGAACAGAACATTATTACTAAAACAAAAAAATTTAGAATTTTGAAGTGGTAAATCAATCCAAGTAGCTCAATGATGAATATGACTTTGCAGAGCTATTCTAAAGATGAAGCATACTTGTTAGTTTATAAATTACCCACAAAACCAGTTACATCAATCATTTAACAAATCTAACCTACAATAAATGAAGCATGAAATCTAAGTGCAACAACATGAAATCCAAGAATAAGATATGCAAGTGAATAAGGAAGGAAAAGAAGATAAACAAATTGTATAGTAGGCATCTAAGGCTCCTAGGATGGCCAAGCCCAAGGATACTAAAGCCTTATGAAAGAAGCCAAGCCTTAGAAGCTGAAAATGGAGAGTCAATTCAAGTAATTCTTGCCTTGCAATGAAAGTACAGCTACTAAATAACAAGTTTCCTTTACAAGAAGACTAAAAACTCCATGCATCTAGAGGATAATTCGAATTGGTACTTATACAAATTTATTGTGAAGAAACCTCCTTGAAGGCAGTATCTTTCTCCTCTAAAATCCCTAAAAAAGTGGATCTTGTTCCCAATAGTAGGAATCTTCATCAAATACTAAATTCTAACTTCTCCTATAGCAAGGAACATATCCCTAGATTTTATCAATTAGTGGAGCTCCAATTTTTCTTCAATAATTTCATAATATCCTATTCATTTATTAGTCCATATTGTAGCTCTTGTGGTAGAGAGCAAGTCCCTAAATTCTCCCATTCTACAGATATTCAAAATTTACTCAATGTTATCTAAATATTATGCAAAATAAATGATATTAGGCACATAATAATCAAGGGGAAATCAAATTCCTAAGACACATTTAGACTATGAATTAACTCTATAATGTACAATTAATGGGGTTAAACAAATTTTTTAACTTTCTAGTAATTATCGAATGGGCCTTAAAATATACACAATTTAGAGGCCCATCAGCATATGATAAAATTTCAATCCTTTCAAAAAATAAAATGTCAAGAACATTCTTATTGCTTCTCATATGGTAACAGGAGAAAACATTTATTCGAACTCAATTCCTTCAGTTTTTGCATAGCCCTTACAAACAAGTATTTCCTTATTTCTGACAATTAGTCCTTCTTGATTCGTAATGTTCTTGAATATTCACTTTATCCCAATCACTTGTTTTTATTTATTCATGTTACAAGATCCCAAGTTTAATTTTACTCAAGCTAATTCAATTCTTCTTCCATAGAATTCACATAATGTTGGTCCTTATTGGCCTGTGAAAAATCCTTTCGCTCTATTTTGGATACTAAAACAAAATTTACTCTTCTTGGTGTATTGGGCATTCTTCTTCAGGTTTGTATCCCTACATCAACCTCTCAAATGATTTGGTTTCCTCAGTGACATTTTTGTGTGAATTTGAACATTCATTTGTATGGAGATTGTGATTTTCCTTCTTGTTCTTCCTTTGTAGTAATCTCTTCTTAGTCCAATTAGAATGTATCTTGTGGATTCTTACTTGTTTTCTTGACTTCCTTCTCTGGAAATGCTTCATCTATTCTTACAGCAATACTTTCCACAACTTTATTCAATGTTTTATTGTAGCGTTTTTTATCTTTACTTCTTGCTGAGTATCCAATATTCACTTTTCTACTCTAGAATCATATTTTCCTAGTTTATCAACATTTATCTTCAAGTAACATTTTCTTCCAAACACTATGAATATTTAACTAAAGTTGGCCTAACTTTCCATGTATCATATGGCTTATTTTCATTGTTAAATATAAGTTGCACTTGTTCATGATGTGCACGGTTGTACCAGCTACTTATCTCCAAAACGTATATGGTAGTTTTGTCTCTAGCAACATGGTTCTTGTCATTACTGTGAGAACAATCTCTAGTGGTTTTGATGTCAAGCACTCCTTTAACTTGAAGCTTATTCTAGTTTATTTCCCAATTTGGAAAGATTCACACATAGTGCTTTTTCGTTTGATATTTTGGGCATATCTTTCATTTCTTTTGTTCTAATGATTTTTGCGAGTCTGTCAAAACTCATGGCTCCTAGCCTTTTATTCCATAATCAACTCTCATCTATCTATCCAATTTAGCTTTTTATCCTTGAATTTAATTATGCATATATACATTCCCTGCAGTCCGTGTCGTTCTTCCCAATATGATTCTCTGGTTGGTCTTCCTTATTTCATAATATTTTGCACAAAAAATAAGACCATAACCTTGATCACACATCTAGTTGACACTTAAAAGATTAAGTTTGATTCCTTCAATATACAAGACATTTTGTGCTTTAGTCTTACCATTATCAAAGCTTATGGTACCTCTTCCAATGATTCTTGAAAATCCATTGTTTACAAATGCCACATTGTGTCCCTTTTATTCTTTTAGAGTATAAATTTATTTTGATCTCCGATGATGTTTTTAGACACCCGTTGTCAATGTACCACTGAATCTGATTGTTTTGAGCATACATAACTAGTCCACTTTTTTTTGTTAGTGATTCTCCATATTTTTTCTTCCAAAGTTGTTCTCTTCTCTGTGTAGGATAGTCTTGTTCCATATGTCCAAAGTTGTTGCATATGTAACACACCATACTTGGGGAAACTTTTAGGGGCTAATATTCATAGATGGGATAATTTCCCATGCTTTAAAAAAAATTGTAGAATTGAGACTTCTGTGATTTGTCATAGTTGTAAGAAGAGCTTCTGCGTAAATCACATAAGAAAGAATTTTGTCGACGCGTTTCGAACCAACTAGTGTGGTTCATCGTCAGGACGAGTTGAAGAAACAGACCTGGCCTAGCAGGTTAAATAGACTGATGCAGAGACTCCAACGGCTATATCACGGCTAATTTTGACCCTAGGACCCAGCCCAACTATTTAATATTATTATTCTTATTCTTATAATATTAAAATACAATATTTCATTTCTCGAAATTAGTAAAATTAGGTACTATGAATAGAATCTTATGCTTATTAATTAAATAACCTTAATAAACTAATATTAATGGTTATTGTGAATTAATTATTAGTTTAAATGATTTCTTTTGAGGAACTATTATTATTGTTATTTTAGTAATATTAAAATTAATAATGTAATACTCTATTTCTAGAAATTAGTAAAAAAAAATTAGTTATAATGAATAGTAATTTATTTGGTTAAATAACATTCTGCTAATAATAAGTTATTACTAATGGTTCTTTTAAATTTATTATTAGATTGAGTGATTTCCTTAAAAGACGTAATAATATATTCCTATTCGAAAATAATAAAGGAGTAATTTCAAAAATAATAAGTATTTCCTTTATTAAATTAAAAACTAAATATATACAGGAATTATAT
>APFE030506930.1:85809-97337 GCA_000404065.3 Pinus taeda
ATTTTATGTATTGAGATAAGAATATTATTTTAATCATATCACCTATAAGGGCCCTACTTATTATTGCTAGTTTAAGGAGTTGCAAATACAAATGAAGAAATCACAAATAAACCTAAATTGACAATAACATAAATATAAGAATACATCATAAAATAGAGACCCTAATAATCTTGATTATATGAAAAAACTAAATAATACCACCTAGGATAAGGACCTTCATAAAAAAAGGTAAAATCAAAATACGATTAATAGTTAAAAACGAATATACAATAACAACAGTATACCCGAAAAGAATAATCCGACTTGCCAGTTTGCATTTTTCTAAAACCAATTTGCCCAAATTTTACAGTATAAAATAATTTAATCTTAGAAGTCGCCAATATTTTATAGAGAAAATATAAAATCATTAGAATTTTTAATACTCTTAAAAAATTATTGCCAAGAATTTTACAATTTTCATATTAGGGAGTAGTAAGATTCACCAAGGTTTCTAAATTTCAAGATAAATTTCCATCCTTAAAATTTTCCTTGACTATACTATACTTGGATAATGAACCAAATGAATTATGATTTCTATAATTGAATCCATCAATATATCTAATTAATTTGTCTAAAATATTTTTTATTAGAAGATTTATGAGAACCTATATAATAATCATTATAATATTTGCTCTCTTGCTTGATGTCCAAATTTTTTTCTTAAGAAACGATGAGTAAAAAAAAGTTTGATACCTGGTTTTCTATAATTGTCATAATGGAATAGTTCTTTTGGAGTTGATTTTCTTCAGAGAATATTTCTAGTCCTTTTCCTTTATTTTATTGTTGATTTCATTTTGAATGAACTTCTTGAGATCATTAGCATATGTTTTTTGTGTAACAATGTTTCTACACTTCTCCCATCTCCTGTCCTTGATTTTGTTAAGATTAGAGCTTTCAAAAAAATTTTAAACTTCCTATCTTGGTGACTTGGTGTTTTCATCTTATTTGTATGAATTTTCACCCATATAACCCAGAAAAATATTTTCATATGGTGATCTTTGATTGTTGGTAATAACATCTAGGGTTTGAGAGAATGACGAGCTTATCTAACACTCTCCTTAATAATACAAGTTTCTATTCAAGAATTTTATAGCTTTATTTCTTTTCTTTTACTTAAGTGTTCAACACCTTTTCAAATATTTATTATTCCTCTCTTTCAATCTTGATGCACATGATATCTTTAATAGTCTCTTTCTCTTCTACCTAAGGTTATAAATTTCTTCTATTGCACTGATAACATTTGCTTGAAGAGTCAGCTACTGCTTCAACACTTTCTTCTTCTACCTTTTCTTTTTTATCCTATGATTTTTCTATGATGGATTCTTGATTTGTGGCTAAAAATGGGATCTCTCGTCTATCGTCACTAAAATCATATGATTCATTTTCAAAAAAATCATTGTCCTCTTTGGAATAGAGAATCTATTTTTTTTTGGAGTATTTTCATTTGAAGACCCTTTTGGGTTGTTCTTCGTCATCACTATGTTCTCTACCAGGGAACTTAGCAATAGAATGTCCTATATTACCATAGTTAAAACAAATGAGAGGTAACTTACCTTTGAATTTGGCTTTTGTCTTTAGTTTTCTGACTACTTGAACCATTTCTATATTAAATCCATCACTAGAAAAATTGCCAAACTTGCATTCCCTTGAATTCTTAGATGCTTTGAATGTTTCTTCCTTATTTCATTGGTTTCCTATCATAGTTTCATATGTAATGAGAATTCATTGAAGCTTGTCCATTTTCATAATCTCCAAATCCCTTAATTCTTCTACCGTAGATACCTTGGCATTAAAATGTAGAGGAAGATACCTCAAATATTTTTGAATAATTATTGTTTCTAACTCCTTCACCAAATCCTTTGAGAGAATTATCCACTTCATCTACTTGAAGAAAATAAGTGGCAACAAATTCAACATCATTCATTTTTAGGCTTTAAATTGTCTAGAAAAAGTATAAATATTTTTCTTCTTTACTTTGTCATCTCTTCCATAGTTGCTTACAAGCTATGCCCACATCTCTTTAGCTTATTCACATTGCATAACATTAACAAATTATAAACCTAAGAAGCTAATTAAAATGGATTTCATAATTTTTTCATTAGAGATGTAAGCCTTTCTCCCATATTGATCAATTGGAGGAGAGGACAGGACCTTATATCCATCTATAACAGACTTCTAAATTTTAGCCCAACGAGACATCAAGTGTGTTCTCATTATTATATTCAAAAAGTAAAAAAAAATAATCCATAAAAGAAAGGAACTTTGTTTCATTCTTTTTTATTAGCCATGGCTCACTCTCATATCTTATCCCAACTATTAAACTATTATTGTAGAAGCCTACTCTAATACCAATTGTTGCAAATACTAATAGGGGGTGAATACATATTTGACTAGTTTTGATCATTTTTCACTTAGTTAATATTGAAACAAAATTCACATCACATAATCAATCATCCACAATGTATGTACACAATGATTAAAGTGAAAACGAAAATCAGAAGAAGAAATACTTAAAAACAATATTTAATTTATTACAACTTTGTGAGGGCACTAATCCTTTGTAAGCACCAATTTACAAAAATGGCATGCTATAACTTGTGAAGAAGATGAGGACACTAATCTTTAGAAAGAGCAAACTTACAATGATTGTTGGCTCCAACCTAAATTCAACCTTCAATACACTGGAACTTGGACTTCAAATTAGGCCTAATATTTAACTTCAAGAAACTAGGACTTCGACTTCAAACTAGAACTAAACTAGACGTTCAAATAACAGGACTCAACCTTGAAACTTGACCTTTAGCCAACAAAAATTGACCACTGAAATATGGAATTTAAACTATGCTTCAACCATGAAACTTGGCCTCCATAGGTATATAACCTTGCCATCAAATTATAATTACAGTTCAACCTCAAGATAGGCCTCAAACTCAACGTCTTTAGGGATAGAATTTTTCCCTTAAGATATGCCTAAACAACAACCTTCTCCTAACCATATTTTGGCCTACTTGTTCTCCAAAAAAACATGTACTTGACCCTAAAAAATAGTCCTAAGAAAAATAAGAAACCATTCCGAAGAAAAAATCCAAAACCCCTTCAAATGATGTGCCAAAATGCTTCCACAAAAATTTGCTTCAATTTGGGTTCACTTCACGTATTCTTGGTTCATGAGGAACGAAATTTGGACCTTCTCCTTTTATCTCCTAAACATAGAACCAATTTATTGAGTCGAGTGGTTAGAAATTATCCTTATCATGCCTATTTATAGTGCATTTTGGAATTCCATATATCACTGGAAATGTATCAAAATAAGGTTTACAACCATATATCCTATGCTCCCATTTGATTTAGGTAATTTGATTGAAAATTGATTCAAGGATAGGGTATCCAAATGGAGCTTTATTGTCCTTAGTTGGGTCACCTTAACAAAATATTTCATCCCACCTCATTCCTACAAAATTATAGGGAGTGTATATACCATAGGAAAGGTCTTCGAATATGCTATTTGACTATATAATTTTTTCTTTTATTTAGACAACATTTGACATCAATAACGATTGTTTTCAACAACATTATAGTACCTTCTATAATACCTGCCTATGGCCCTCCTCTCATCACAACTCCCTTTTCATATCCAAAATGGTACTGGATTACCACAAAGAATCATTTTGAGTTTGAAATCTGGAAGCACTTCAGCCTGTAATACTTTCCTCATCCTTTCTTTATCTATGAAGACAAAGATTTTATAAATATTTCTAAGTGATCACATTGAATCTAGAAATTTTCTTGGCCATTTCTTTTCCTTTCATCCTTATCCATTGATTTGATCAACTTTTACCCTATTTGAGTTTATCAATGCAAAATTTCACTCTTGTTCTCCTTTATAGTGCAATTGGTGCATAATTAGCCCTCTAATTAGCCTTACAAGACAATATAGAGAATTGTTGAACATAGTAGTATTGATTTCTAGTGGTAGGGGAGCATTGAATGCACCAAATATTTTGTTCTTTGAGCTTCCATAAACAATTTATGTATCATGTCTTGCAAGATGTTGTTATCTTCTAGTCGACCCAACGAGGTGACTTTTTGAGCTATAATAGGCCCATTCACAGCACATCTCAACATCAAGGTCTATTGTCCTATTCTCCACTTGATCCATTTGACATCAAGATTTCTCGTTATCTGCCTGATTTATTAGAATTACCAGAAGGATGAGAACCTCATTGGCCTAACCATAACATATCCTTGCATCAACTTTTATCAACCCACATTTCGTTTGATTCATTTGAATTCCCCAAAGGACCAAATGGTGGTATTCTTAGATTGATCTTCACTTTTACGAAGATATGCTAATAATAACTAATAATGAATAGGGTATTGAATTACTCCTCATGAAAATTTTAAGAAAGGGGCATTGTCCCAAAATCCAACTTCATACAAATTACAAAATGGACAAAGAGAAACTTGATAAGAAATCCTACTTTGTTGGCCTTATGTAGGCTAGTATACATGTTGAGTGGCCACAATTGACCAATTAACTAATAAGGAAAACACACATGGAAGGATATATTTCTAAAGGAATTATGGCACGTTCATTAAACAATATAACCTCTCTATTATTTATACTATCACAATTTTCATCCTATATAAGAGTGTACATACACCTGCAATTTATCATATTATCTATGATCTAAATAGTTATCAGCACAATCCAATATTCATTTAGTTCATAACATGTAAGTTTGTCTACAAATCATGAGTATAGAAACATACCATAGCCCAAGTATTCAAGACTAATAATAATACATGAGGAATGAAAGGTCAATCAAGTAAAAGCACATAATGCACACAGATAACACATAAGTTCTAAACACAATATTTGAAAACATAGTCCATTCATTCACGATTTTAGTATGCATAAGACATTTCATGCTAAGCATATGTGTAATAGTGAACATCACCATTCAAGCTTCCCATAATAGTCAGGGATAGACAAAAGCTTAAACTAGACATATGAAGTGCATGAAACATCACATTACATAGCTCAAGTATATAACTACAATAGACTTATCTAATTATGTTAAGAACGAGGTACATCCACTCTCCTCCCAACCCTAAGTGAGCTACACCACAACTTTCTTGTAGATGATCACCCTTGAGTCAGATCCATAGTCTAAGGGGATGCTTGTTCAGGGAATCTCCACATCAACTCTTGGTAATCACAGAGATGGATTCCACTATCTAAGTGGTCTATTAGCTTCTCTTTGGTAATAAGCACCACAATGACCCACTTATTCTGCCTCATTCAATCATAGGGCTTCAGATAAGGTCCACTTGGGGTATTTCTTAGTCCAAGATATTGAGTCAATTGTCTAGGTGCTTTATCAGCTATAAAACACGCACCATAGTGTTTTGGTCATCCATTGAGCCTCAAACAATTGCACAAGAGATATCACCTAAATACTTGGAGCTCATTCCTCACACAATGCTCAAGAATTAGCTCCCATTTTGCCCCATATTTTCTTAACCTTGTTCCATATCTCTAGGTGCTCCCATTGCTAACAAAGATTCCACTATGTTCTTTGAAGGAGAGAAAATCACACTTCATGACCCAGCAAGAATTTTCTCCCTTTGCAACCAGAGAAACTCCATTTTTCTTATTAGTGATTCCATCTCCCTATTGTGCATTCCCTACTTTTTCTCTTGCCAGGCACCGTGTCTAATCTATTATTATGTCTCCTTGTTTAACGCTTTCCTTTGCTTATTGTGTCTCCCTTTTCTCAATATACATTCCCTTGCATTTTATCGTCTCCTATCATTCGTCAATAGTTGCACTCTCCCCTAGAATTCTAAGAAACCATTCTCAGCCCAACATCTCCCACATATTCACGAGGACCACTTGGCATATCTCCTAGATTTGCGAAGGAAGTGGCCTTTGTCCTCTACTCCCCTTCACCCCAATCATGTCTCTTAAATTCTTATCAGGTGGTGTACAAACTTTAATTCAAGATGACTTCTAGCTCTCTAAGGAACACAACAAGCTTTGCCCTCACATTATGGATCTGTGGTTGTCTACTCCTTACGACCAACATTAAAATTAATGTTTGATTTTCACCATCAACAAGACAAAAAAGAGGTAAAGCAAGGATTATTACAAAAACAATATAAATGAAATGGAAGACAAGAGGCTTCCTAAAATACTTCAAAATCCAATCAGAACCAACTCTAACTTAAACCATAAATGTGTGAAGCCTTTGCTAAATTATTAGAGTATAAAGAAAGAAATCATAACACAAAACAACAATATTGAAAGTATTAAGATAAAATAAAATTAAAATCCACTCTAATGTAAAAGACTCTAAATAATCTCTATATTTTGACTAGTTTGAAGAATTAATGAAAAAATAAGAAAATTAACGATTCCAAAAAAAGTTACACAATTCCTAACAATATATGCTACAAACATTCATGTAAACATATAGGGTAAAAAAAAAATTTATTATTATTGTAGCACTATAAAAAAATTGAAAATCATAAGCACTTTATCGCCACATACCACATCTCCCTTGTGAAACATTTATGAAATCCTTGATACTGAAAATCCTAGTGGGGACTCTACCAAGATGGAAGTTGATTCCATTATTAAGGATACCATTGAGAATATCCATGAAGTTTTTTATGTATACACTACTTTAATTTCTTCTATCCTTGTACTTATACCTGATGAAGCATAGGAAGAACCTTATTTATATTTGTCATCTATCCAGATTGAAAAATTCAATCACAATCTTACCCATTGTTGAAAATTTTTAAGCCTTGTTGCCAAGGCTTAGGATATTATTCTATTGTTACCCTTGCTTTTTGTTGATTAGATTCATGTTGGATTTAATAAAGAATGGAGTCAATAACATGAGACTTCACCACAAGATCATTCTAATAAGTCTGTTGCTAGTGGTCAACCTTTTGAGGCTAAGTTTCCTTTGCCTACTGATGTCACCTGGCGATCTATATAATTGGTCCTTTTCTCAGCTATTCAACCTTGTTAAGTTAATTTCTCTTCATGTGCAAAACCATCAAAACTCTTTAGCCTCAGACATGAGCAACAACAACAACAACTTATTGTTGTCACGGTTGAATGAGATCAGTTGCATAACAAGAAAGAGCAATTGGAGTGATAGGTTGAGGGCATAAATGCTAAGTTTCAAAGAATGTGGCCTAGTATTATTGAGGTTGTTAAAAATGCACTAGAAAATTTTTGTATGTGCCCTCTTATTCAATTTTGTGACCACGTTGATGCTGCCTATATTGAGTTTATTGTTGTTAATCAGGAGTTTCGTGATATTGTTATTGCTATTCAAAAAATGCTTCCAAATCCTATGTATAAAGTTGAGGTTGAGAGGAAATTGGTTGAAGGTTCTTATTTAAGGGACTCTCTTCGACAATTTAATGATGATGCATAATAGATGTTCTGCAGGTTCAAGATTGGGTCAGTCTGCTTCGGGAAAAAAAATTGACCCTTGTATGAATTGCGACAAGAGACATAACAAATATTTAATCAAGAATTTCCCATAGATGATATTTCTCATTAAAATTACTTTTTTAACCAAAATCATGCATTGGAGAAGAAAATCCATTAATTAGAGGATGTCTCAAATGTAGCGTGTTGTGGGATCTTTGATCGCATGCTTAGAAATAATTTTCCACTTACACCAACTTAATATTGAAGTTGATTGCAAATGGAAAGTTGTAGTAAGTGCTAGTACTGAAAAACATATTGTTGAGCAAACTAATAAATTTCTTGGTCAAGTTACTACTGTTATGGATTCCTATATATTTTCTATAGATGGCTACTCTTATTTCAATGTTGGAGCTCTATAAATAGTGATTGAGTGTGGTCCTTTGTTTGAAGGTGATGAAACAACGTAGGAAAGGGAGGCACCAAAGGAAGTTGTGGAACCAAATGCAGAAGAAGAAGCACCAATATAATATTGACTTGAGGACGATTAAATGGACTGTAGTTGGGGTGTGTCAGGTCCCTCAGTTTTGAGTAATTTTGGCGAATTTTGATTAAAATTTTAGCATGAATGTGGGTCAAAATAACCAGATGTAGAGAACAGTTAAAAAGAACTGGAAAAGGAGGTTAAAGCAATTTCCTTGGGATTTGCAAAAGCCGCAAGAGAAGGATAAGTGCATTGGAATTTGAAATATTCAAAGGCTATAAGGACTAAAACACCCAAATTTTGTCAAACTGGACCAGATAAAGAAAGCGATATCGAGGGAAGAAAATATATAAAAGGATTAAGAAAATATGGCAAAGAGGAGTGTTCAAAGTCTATGCCAAGATGTTGTTGATCTGATGGTTGATAGGATTCTAATGTATCTTTTGTATTTCAAAATTCTGCCTTGTATTAGGCCTATTAGTTATTCAAGATTTCACATCCTATGAAGAGCCAATTGTAATGTAATGACCTGTGTTCTAATCAAAATAAGTGTTGTAGGGAACATTTATGTGTCTTAATGGTGACGGTTTATTTAGTTCATAACATGTAAGCTTGTCTAAAATCATGAGTATGGAAACATACCATAGCCCAAGTATTCATGGCTAATAATAATACATGAGGAATGAAAGGTCCTTTAAAAAATCATTTTTCTACTAAGTGAATATCCTATTGCAATATTCCTTAGGCATATCGATCAAGTAAAAGAGCATAATGCACACAAATAACACATCATTTGTAAACACAATATTGGAAAACATATTCCATTCATTCACGATTTTAGTATACATAAGGAATTTCATGCTAAGCATATGTGTAATAGTGAACATCACCATTTAAGCTTCCCATAATAGTCAGGGATAAACAAAAGCTTAAACTAGACATATGAAGTGCATGAAACATCACATTACATAGCTCAAATATATAACTACAATAGATTTATCTAATTATGTTAAGAACGAGGGACATCCACTCTCGTCCAAACCCTAAGTGAGCTACACCACAAATTTCTTGTAGCTGACCACCCTTGAGTCAGATCCATAGTCTTAGGGAATGCTTGTTTAGGGAAACTCCACATCAATTCTTGGTAATCACAGAGATGGAGTCCACTATCTAAGTGGTTTATCAGCTTATTTTTGGTAATAAGCACCATAATGACCCACTTATTCTGGTAGGTTCAATCATAGGGCTTCACATAAGTTCCACTTGGGGTATTTCTTAGTCCAAGAGATTGAGTCAATTTTCTAGGTGGTTTATCAGCTATAAAACAAGCACCATAGTGTTTTGGTCATCCATTGAGCCTCAAACAATTGCACAAGAGATATCACCTAGATACTTGGAGCTCATTCCTAGCACAATGCTCAAGAATTAGCTCCCTTGTTGTCCCATATTTTCTTAACCTTGTTCCATATCTCTAGGTGCTCCCATTGCCAACAAAAATTCCCCTATGTTCTTTGAAGGAGAGAAAATCACACTTCATAACCCAACGAGATTTTTCTCCCTCTGCAACCAAAGAAACTCCCTTTTTCTTATTAGTGATTCCATCTCCCTATTGTGCATTCCCTCCTTTTTCTCTTGCCAGGCACTGTGTCTAATCCATTATTATGTCTCCTTGTTTAACGCTTTGCTTTGCTTATTGTGTCTCCCTTTTCTCAAGATCCATCCCCTTGCATTTTATTGTCTCCTAATTTTCCTCAATAGTTGCACTCTCCCCTACAATTCTAAGAAACCATTCTCAGCCCAACATCTCCCACATTTTCACGAGGGCCACTTGGCATATCTCCTACATTTGCAAAGGAAGTGGCCTTTGTCGTCTACTCCCCTTCACCCCAATCATGTCTCTTAAATTCTTATCAGGTGGTGTACAAACTCTAATTCAAGCTGACTTTTAGCTCTCCAATGAACACAACAAGCTTTGCGCTCACACTATGGATCCGTGGTTGTCTACTCCTTACGGCCAACATTAAAATTAATGTTTAATTTTCAGCATCAACAAGATAAAAAAGAGGTAAAGCAAAGGTTGTTACAAAAACAATATAAATAAAATGGAAGACAAGAGGCTTCCTAAAATACTTCAAAATTCAATCAGAACCAACTCTGGCTCAAACCATAAATGTGTGAATCCTTTACTAAATTATTAGAGTATAAAGAAAGAAATCATAACACAAGACAACAATATTAAAAGTATTAAGATAAAATAAAATTAAAATCCACTCTAATGTAAAAGACTCTAAATAATCTCTATATTTTGACTAGTTTGAAGAATTAATGAAAAAATACAAAATTTAACAATTCCAAAAAAAATTACACAATTCCTAACAATATATGCTACAAACATTCATGTAAACATATATGGTAAAAATAATTTATTATTATTGTAGCACAAAAAAAAATTGAAAATCACAAGCACTTTATCTTAGAATCCATCTTTCTAGCATTGTCACTCACCTTCGTAACAATTTTTCACTAAAATTATGATGACTTAAAAATATTTTTTTAAACTTTTAACCTATAAAATAAAATTCTAAAAGAAAACCAGTTTCTTAAATAATTCATAATTTGGCCTTAAAAAATGTAAACCAGGACAACTAACGGTCGGCCCCCATCCTCATTAGTCTACAATTTTATATTATTACGTGCACCCTAATCAGATCTTTATGCTCCACCATTCACACATTTACGAATAACGACATTGTGACGTATTTGATGTACACTCTCCATATATATGTCGATCACACTGCCTACCAGATCTTCATCCTATCTACCAGATCTTCACTGATAAGACGCGTGTAGAGATTTGGCTCGGAAACAACAAAGCATTTACGACTAGGTATTGGTGTAGCCGTTTCCCACTGCCACGAGTTATCCAAATTTGCAATTATCACTCTATGTTCCAAAATTTAGGTATCTGTCAAACGTCGACGACATTAAATGTCACAGTTCAATGAATGGAATTTAAAATATTGTTTTAAGAAAGCAAGTTTGGCCACCACTGGAGATCAATCTTAACACGGAAAGTAACAACAATCTTCACAAAAACGTAGGACCTAGATACACTGTTTGCAGGTTGCTACTTAATGCTATTTTTAGGCAGATTGATGCCTTTCACATGTGAGTGTTGATTTGTAGACTGGTTCATTACTTCGTTACAAAGGTGTTAAGGGTGAGCCTTATTCCTACGTTTTCATACGATATTACCATAAACAAAGCATACCCTTAGCGGATCCATGGTACTGGATGATGTCATACCTGACGTCTCTTGAGGTTTAAATTATTCTTTACTTTTTTTAATGGCGTGGAAGCATAGTTATCAAATTCTAATTCGAATATGAATAAGAATTTTATTTGATAAAGGAAAAAATTTAACTATATAAAATTTAATATGGAAAAAATTAGAGAATATACATTTTATATAGATTAACATATTATTATTTTGTTCAAAATTTTATAAAATAAAAATGAATCTTTCCTATAATAATATGGTTATTTCCT
>APFE030506937.1:0-13570 GCA_000404065.3 Pinus taeda
TTTGCAATTGAAATAAAGCCATCATAATAAAATTATTCTTCCTTACTTGGAAACAAAAAAAATTCTTTTGGGCTGAAAGGCACGAAGAGGCATGCTCACCATCACGATGATCGAACCTGCGTTTTCAGTGAAAGAAATTTAGTAAGCATGAGGGATTTTTTGGAACTAAGCATAAAAAATGAAAGGCCGAGAATAAACTTTGGCTCACGTGAAGGAAAGGACGAGAGAGAGATTGCATACCGACGAGGGTTTGGTGCAGATCCCTCCCAACAAACAATGATGTGCAAATGACCAACGGAACAAAGAGAAAAACCAGGTAGTTACCCTTAACCAATTAAAGAAACAACATAGCGGTTGGATGTAAACCCTAACAAATCAACGGTGGGATCTCTTCTAGTTGTGTAATCGCCAGAATTTGAGAAAGTTTGATGAACCTGGGTGTGAGCATATATAGGTACCTCAGGCCGATCTATTGTCAGTGTGGTGCATAATTTGACACAACAAAAGCATGAATTTAATCAATGGTCTCTGCTTTCGCCAAGTCATCGCACATGCAGTGAGATATGAATCAACTCTTATATAAATATGTATATAAACTTTACATATACGAACCATGAACCATCCAAGTGGACTTTAGAACATAAAAACATTAGTTATTTACTCCATGTAATTATATAATAACGAAAGTGATTGTAATGAGTGTTACTCTATTTATTATCACAATGTAATGTTATAATAACCTTTTAATCCTATTTTTCCATGGTGCTGGCAATTCTTGTATAAAGCGAGTAAAATTTTTTAGCGTATGGTAGTGGCTGTTACATAATTAGATAGATAAACCTACATCAAATTCAAGGGAATGCTAAAGAAATTTTAGATTTCATATTTCTCCGATTGTAATCATGTTTCAAAAAGTTTTCCGGATGCATCACATAATGTTAGTTAGATAATCGACTTTTTGAACCCCCAACTGTGGTTCATCCCGAAGATGAACCAGATGTGGGGGTTCGAAACGTCGATTATATAAGTAATATTATGCGATGTATCCGGAAAACTATTTGAAATAAGATAAAGAAATTATCTCTACCACTATTGAAAATAATGAATGGTGGCAATAGTAACCTCCCTCATCGTCGTCGTTGTCAGATGCACTACTCCACCATAACCTTTTTTTACTATTCATAAATAGAGGAATGCACACATGCTTAGGAACAAGTGGGCATTATTAATGCATGCATATTCCATGAACATGCATGTATTATTTTGAAATTTGACAGGGGGAACTACTTGGCAAGTCTACATGGTAGTTTGGAGGCATGGGGCTAATTTAAAACTATTTGGCAAGTCTACATGGTATTTTGGAGGGCATGGTGCTAATTCAAAAAGAACGTGTGTGATTTTAAGAATGCATATGCATTATTCCATGAGTGCATGAGTGAGCTCCCACCCCCTTGCTCTCTGGTTGCCCCATTTTTTACATCTACTTTGTGCAAAGGCCCATATGTCAGTTAAACCATTACTTCTACTACTAGTGGTTTTCAAGAAAGAAAGGCCACATAATCTACTATTTCTACTGTGAATCCACAAATAATAGATCCTACACCTTCTTATCATCTAAGTCAAGATACTTCACCATTTGCGTGATACCAACATTCAATGTATCATTATTCTTATTGACATGGTTTTCGTTATAAATCACCAATTAATGAGCATAGACAAAGACATTTTGTATTGTTACTCATTACCATGGTTAATTGTGAATGGGTTGATGATTGTTCATGGTGGCATTTGCTCCCTTTATTGGTTTCACCTCATTAGGGGAATTTAGAAGTAGAAAATGAGCCTCTAGACAAAAAAGTATTAACAAAATCAACTTTAAAAGAAACACATTTTTCATGTATTTTCAACTTGTCCAATATGAAAATATGTAGAGTGAGTATTTAATTCTGCATCCAAGAAATATCTACTTGGCACTTGATTAAATATGTAAAGAAATAAATAGAAAATATAATTAATAAAAATTATTTCTCTTGTTTAAAAGAATTCATAAGTTTTATTTTACTATTAAAAAAAAAATTCAGTGTCAATTTAAAATTCCGTTATGATACAATAATCATTACTCATTTTCAATGATCAAGCTAATTATAATAATAATGTCTTATGACAACATCATGTTCATGTTGTTATATTGAGAAAAAATGCTTTTATAATAGAAAAAAGCGTTCATGTTCATGTTGTTATAAGAGAAAAATGTTTTCATAATAAAGGAAAAAATATTTATTATAATAATATTTGACAACTTCTTTTAATCCATCCTTAAAATATTTTTTTATTATCCTTCACAATTCACCCTTCGTGACATTTTCATCTAATCACTTTCAACCGTGCCATATATTATAATCATTATCCATTTTTTTAAATTATTTATTATTAAAAGCGTCATTTAACTCAACTCTTTTCTAATCCATACATAGAGCAAGTTGTTGGTTGCAATAAATGACTTTTTTCGCAATAACTTCCGTAGGAAAGACAGACCTTAATCCGGAATATCCGGGAGAGACACCTGAAGCATCTCAGGTGCTTCAACCCTCAATCCTGTTTGCGGTAGCTAGTGGTCCAATATGGTAGAATATTTTCTAACTTTCTTTCTGAAATAAAATAACAAACAATACGTGTCATTATAATCTCCGTTGGACTGGATCGAGAGTGGTGGATAGTGGTCCCATATGGTAGAATATTCTGACATAAAATAACAAATGATAACGTGTCATTATAAACTCCGTTGGGGGAGTAGTTGGCTCAAAAATTTGAATCCGACGATTAGACAAACTTTTACGCGCTTTTTCTGCATTTGGACGTTGTAAAAAGCTAGGCTGTGGCTTTACATTATGTTATGTTTCTTTGCCTGCGGAGGCCGTATCATTCTCTTCTCTTCTTTAATGTAGCTTGTCGGATTCTTTGCGTGATTTATGTGTTTGAGTTTGGTTTGCTTGCTTGTGTGTGGAAGTTAATGTATGCTGTGCTTGTGAGTTCTTGCGTTGTTGTCTCCGTTATGTATATGTTTTTATTTGTGAGTAATCGTTGCTGATGAAGAAGGGAAATGGTGGCGTCAATAATTAGTTTGCAGCTCGCAAGAAGATTGGTTGTGGATATCCCTTTCATTTAGTTTCAGGTATGTAAATTTTAATCTCAAATGAATTTTTAGTGTGGTCGGTTTAGCTACTTCTTTCTTGAAGTGTATTTCCTATGATTTGCTTTCCAATGGAACAATTTATTTCCTATGATTTGCTCTTGCTTTCCGATGGAACAATTTATTTCCGGATGAATATTTCTCAAGTTTTTTTTCGATGAGTGGCTAGGTTTACAAATTTATGAAAATATCTGCGTCTTCAAACAAATAGAATAGATTTATGAAATCATGTGCCTCTTCAAACAAATAGAATAGAATTGAAAGTTCAGGAACCTTTACAAACCAGCTTGGAGAAAGAATGTGAGGAATGTTTATTGATAGCATTGTCTTCAACAGGTAACTGGTACAGAAAACGTGCATGCAACTAATTTTTCATTTTAGGCTATTTTACTGATGCCTTTTTCACTTTCATATTGAAATTAATTAATCTAATTTTATCCTTTCACAGGGCCATTTTGGTTGAAAGTGGATCTGAAGAGCATTTTGCACATTTATGAATTCATGTCTCTTTTAATAGAGCTTGGAGTTGGGAATATATTGAGTGCATGTTGTCTGTTCTAATTTTATATATTGATTAAGTTATGGTTGCAAAATTAAAAGTAAAGACAAATTGGAAGTGTTTATTGAAAGCATTTTTTACTTAAATATTAGGCACACAATTTTCATTAACACAAAAATCAGTTTTCATTTCGAGGTTTCTTTTGATTTCATTTAATTCTATTTTGTACGCAGTAGTTTATGGCCATTTTTCTTCCGGCAAAAGAAGCTAAATGGAAAAGATGTGGCTCAGGGTCGCTGTAACTTGTAATTATTCTAATCCAGATCCTTTTCTTGAGTAGATCTTGTTTATTTGATAATGCAGCGGAATTTCACTTTATAGATTTTATCAAATTCGGAAAGATTTCATTTCTTTCCTGGAATGGAATGCTAGGGTTATCGTGTATCAAACTCATATTTATTTTAACGACGAGGATGATATTTGCTGGAACTGTATCTTTATCGTGAATTAAAATTATGATGAACTGCAAGTACTTTAAATATTCAGCGACTTCTTTCATGCTGGGATAGACATCTAAATCGTGTAGATTTTATGAAATTCCAAGAGATTCCATTTCTTTCCTGGAATGGAATGCTAGGGTTATCGACTGTAAAATTCAAATTTATTTTGATGGTACAGCCGAAATTGTATCTTTATCCGGAATTGAAATTATAATGGACTGTAAGTGCTTTAATTATTTAGCGAATTTTTTCATTCTTTGCAGTGTATGCAGGGATAGAAATCTAAACCGTGTAGATTTTATGAAATTCGAAGAGATTCCATTTCTTTCCTGGAATGGAATGCTAGGGTCATCGACTATCAAATTCAAATTTATTTTGATGATAGAGCCGAAATTGTATCTTTATCCGGAATTGAAATTATGATGGACTGTAAGTGCTTTAATTTTTTCATTCTTTGCAGTGTATGCAGGGATAGAAATCTAAACGCTCATTCTTTGCATTGTATGCAGGGATAGAAATCTAAACCGTGTAGATTTTATGAAATTCGAAGAGATTCCGTTTCTTTCCTGGAATGGAATGCTAGGGTTATCGACTGTCAAATTCAAATTTATTTTGATGATGGAGCCGAAGTTGTATCTTTATCCGGAATTGAAATTATAATGGACTGTAAGTGCTTTAATTCTTTAGCGAAATTTTCATTCTTTGCAGTGTATGCAGGGATAGAAATCTAAGCACTCATTCTTTGCAGTGCGTGCAGAGACAGAAATCTAAACCGTGTAGATTTTATGAAATTTGAGGACATTCCATTTCTTTCCTGGAATGGAATGCTAGGGTTATCGACTATCAAATTCAAATTTATTTTGATGATGGAGCCGGAATTGTGTCTTTATCCGGAATTGAAATTATAATGGACTGTAAGTGCTTTAATTATTTAGCGAATTTTTTCATTCTTTGCAGTGTATGCAGGGATATAAATCTAAACGCTCATTCTTTGCAGTGTATCCAGAGATAGAAATCTAAACCGTGTAGATTTTATGAAATTCGAAGAGATTCCATTTATTTCATGGAATGGAATGCTAGGGTTATCGACTATCGAATTCAAATTTATTTTGATGATAGAGCCGAAATTTTATCTTTATGCGGAATTGAAATTATAATGGACTGTAAGTGCTTTAATTATTTAGCGAATTTTTTCATTCTTTGCAGTGCATGCAGGGATAGAAATCTAGATCGTGTAGGTTTTATGAAATTCGAAGATATTCCATTTCTTTCCTGGAATGGGATGCTAGGGTTATCGACTATCAAATTCAAACTTATTTTGATGATAGAGCCGAAATTGTATCTTTATCCGGAATTGAAGTTATAATGGACTGTAAGTGCTTTAATTATTACCGACTTTTTTCATTCTTTGCCGTGTATGCAGGGATAGATCAAAGTCAATAGAACTACATATATACAGTAGGGAATTACAAAATGTACAGTGGATTGGATTAACAATATACACTTTAACACAGGTATAAGCAATGTAGTTTTCCTACGTGGCACGGAGATCAATATAGCCCCGGTAGTTTAGAATAGAAATAAACGTTTAAACTTCGTGACACGAGATTGATTCCAATTACAGTCGAATGATGTATCTTGATATGTATTTTGGTTTCATACTCCGCGGGAAAGGTGAGACGTGCCATATTTTCGAGAATAACTGGGAGGACAGATATCGATATTTGGTTTGTATGTCAATAACAACAGTTACCAAGTATTATTCTTAACTTTTAGAACTTACTTCTATACAAACAAGGAGCCACTGCGTGGCGGTAGTCCCTGCCGGGTCTGCAGCGAATTGCAAAACTTGGAACAGTAGATGCAAATATTATTATGAATTTAACAGAAATGATTGAAAAATTAGTAATTCATATAAATCACAAAAATATTTCATCTTTTAACAACCCTAGCCGTACACGGCAATTTGTCATGGATAAACCAGATCTGGAATTCAATAATTTTCATCTTTGATTTTCATGCATAAATAATATATCTGTGCAATTTTACAACTGTTGTCTTTCACTAATTACCTTATTTTTGTTTCAAGCTTCCATGGAAAGCTTTTTTTTAATATTCCTTCTTGTGTATAGTATTTTGATTTTTTATCTGAAACATTTATTTTTACTGAAGCTTAAGCTTTGTGCTATGCTACAAAATAAATGTATTATTTTTCACTGTATTTTTCACTTGTTATATAAAAACAAGAAATTATTTTTTCTATTAAGGAATGTTAATAAATTAGCTATTTAAAAAAAACAGGTCTATATTATTTCATTTTATTTTACATATCTAAAACAGAGAATTGAATAAAATTTATATGACAAAATTTATAAAAAAACTGGAAAAAAATATTATTGATTATTTAAAAACTTGAGTTAGAACACTGAAATTCTAGTAGATATCTGAATTTTAAGTAAATAATTTTTTGTCTTTATTATAAAGTAGTATTAAGGTTGAACTTTGAATTTAAGGTTGAACTTTGAATTTAGAAAACTCTGTCTAGTTTCTGGATAAGTATCTTTGAATTGAAGCTTAAAAGAGAAAGATTTCAACCTTCTAAATTCAATAGTTTTTTCCTGGGCTAAGGAAAGTTTAAATTACAAACTTCTTACCTCTAAATTCAGAACTTAGCACATCCCAATTTTGATGGATTTTTAGACTTAAAATATAGAAAACCCCAAGAAATTCATCTTCTCCATAAACTTCGATTTTTCAACTCCAGTGAAAGTAAAAATAGTCAAACCGTTGTAACTCTGCAGGCTATCATTCAACTCTGGAAAATGCTTAAATTATACTGGAGACAACTCATAGAACAACACAATAAAGTGATTTCCCATATTATTTTTCATTATAAAACTATCATTCAACTCTGGAAAATGCTTAAATTATACTAGAAACAACTAATATATACTAGAAACAACTAATAAAACAACACAATAAAGTGATTTCTAGTATTATTTTTCATTGTAAAGCTATCATTCAACTCTAGAAAATGCTTAAATTATACTCGAGACAACTAATAGAACAACACAATAAAGTGATTTCTAATATTATTATTCATTGTCAGACTCGCCCGTGACAGCGTGCAATATTTAGTTGTTGCATTGTAACTTGTATGCGCGTACAAAACTTTTAAAGAACTAAATATTTAAAGAAAAAATAATAACGAAGATTTTTTGGGCGAATATAAAGAATTCTGGTTAAAAAAATGGCTGAGGTTATGTTTAAAATTCCAACAGAGACGACCACGGAACAATTGAAAAGGCCACCCCAGATTACTTCGATATTATGCTCAAAACAACCAATAAACCCTATTGCGCTTAAAATGACAAACAAAAAAAACGGGACAGATTAACCATGGAGTGAATTCCGGTACATCACCCGTTTCATCAAAACCTTTCAGATCACTGGATTCTCGTACCAAAAGGCGTATCAACTCCAAACCGGTTTGTATAAATTGGTTGTTGGTGTAATTTTAGCTACAATTCATTTAACCATTTATTTTTGTCTTTCGGACAAGCTGTGTAAATCAAGAAAGCGGTATGATGCATTGAACCACTTTTTTCGGGCTCTCCTTCAGCAACGCAAATCAAGGAAACAATTACTAGCTCTAAGTGGTGAGATCTATGAGCTAAAACCTGCTTTAAGTGGTGAGATCTATGACCTAAAACCTTTCTATCGTCTAACAAATCAATCGAACGGTGCAAAACTATCCACACTGGTAGCTGGTAAAGTCTTTCTCATAGGGAAACGCGTAAATATTCTAATGAAAATTCTCAAAACAAGCATGCCAGACAGAAACTTGAAATATGCCAAATGGTTAGAATGTTGTGCATTCATCATACCTACGGCAAGGGTTCTGGTTATCTGGAACTGGGTATTGAAGAGTACACCTTCTGCAGAGCGCAACCTACGAGAAGGATTTCAATCCATGAATTAAACCTAATAAGATACCAGTAAACCGGTCATGGAAAGAATTAATAAAAAAGGTGTCGTGATCATGAATTACCTCGAACGAGAGAGAGTGTCATCCGCTGGAACCTGGAAAAAAAACCAGAGTAAAACTGTCTGATAAATGTACACTAGAAAACACTGTGGACATGCATAGTCAGATAAGCAGGCATGTATAGAAATGTATTCATTCCAGTCACACGAGACGAGACAGTGAACCGATGACAAGTCTGCTGTAACATGGTAGAATTGAACTTCAAAATAAATTGTCAGTACTCCCATGACTTACCATTAAAATCAACAGTAAGCAAGTAGGGCAAAAGTTTCTTGGGTTTTCATCCCTAAGGCACCTTGTATGAACAACAAAACAACTAAAAGATGCAGAAGTAAACTCTGCCCCACCTACCACTGTTAATATGTAGTCATAAACATTATGCCATTGCTCAGATGTGTCCATAATGATTATGTTCACACTATGGTCCCAAACAAATGCACAAATGAATTATTTAAAATGCGATATCAAAGATGTACCAAAACTGCAGAGGAGCCAAATACATTTATGAATATTCAGTCAGAATTTTGTAGCATGATAATGGGATCATCCTGTCCCATTACATTATCTTGTTAAACAGTTTGTGGACTTTTATTTCATCCACATGCAAATTGTAAAGCTTACCTGACAAAGCAGCAAAACTATCTGATCTTGAACCAAATTGCTAAATGATATGGATTCGTTTTACAAAAATGGCAGTCATAAATGAACCTTGCAATTTTACAAATGGCATTAGGATAATCGATAAACTGCGGAAAATTGTGTGCAGTATCAGAGTAAGATAGACCTTATGTGCACTTAATCTGCTGCTCACTTTTCAATTCAAATCTGTTTAGCCATCGGTATAAGCAATCTACTGTATGATTTGTATTAAAAAACACGCAATAACCCAAGACATCCCTTGCACTTGTATTTTCAAATTTCAAGTAGCTACATCAAAACTAAAAAAAATAAAAAAATAAATATAAGTACTGAGTACGCACATAAGTAAACCATTCCTGAGAACACTAATTGAAGTAGGGACTTGATCATGCTGCATTCGTTTGGATGATGCAATCTTGGTGATCCCCTCACTTTTTAGGTGAAACAAAGGTGTACAACCCATGAGTTAGTGTGCAGCTGAGAATTTTGATAAAAAGTATACAATCCGATCAGCTGTGGACCTCCGAAGCCATGGCGAGAAAGTGAGTGCCTAATAAGCATAGGGTTATGTTTAAGCCCTGAGCTTTGTTAGCTCAAAATACCAGAAAAGTACTTTTGAGAAAAAAATCAGCGTCCTCTGCATAAGTATCCATCTCAAACGATATTGAAAGCCCTCAACTTTACAGACAAAAGACATACTTATTGTAGCACCATCTTGAGAGTCATGAATTACTGCCTTCTGCACATAATATAATTATTTTAAACGATACATTTCCACCAAGGGTGGCCTCCTAACATAGATAAAACGGGCTGATGTCAATAGCCATCGCAGATTATTTTTTCTGACCCAACAAGATCAGTGCTCATTTCTACACCTCAAGTCACGGACACAATTTGAACACATTCTGCACAGCTTCATATACTGTAACTGTTGCCTTGGCAACTTTTGAAGCTAAACATTGTCCGAACTGTCCGACATATTCAAAGAAGCTCTGCGCATTGATGACTGGGCCCGACTGTCAAATTTGAATCTATGCTACGCTCAGAGCCCTCTCACATTAACATTATACATGCCGAAAACCAGATCATGAACAAAACCACAGGAACTCTGTTGCGTAAAATATATTAGCATTCATTATGAGGTTGGCTTTACTTCCAGATAATGTTCTGAAATATTAAGGCTTTCTACATGGGCAGTTTATGAGAAATTCTCAAAAACTACAACGAATACCTAACTGGCTTCTCTATGCATTCTGATCTGTGTGCAAATCAGCCTCTGTTTTGACCTAAATTCAAACAAATGGGTTTAGATAACAAGGCTAATTCATGCGATTGACAGAGTCCTTCCAATCCTTCCAACTAATCCTTGCCTTTCATGCCTGTGAGATAAACTTGGCACTGGATCACGGCCTTGCTGACACGGAAACCCGGCATAACAGTAAAACCCACCTTAGGCCTCCCATCCAAAGCATCGTAACCAGACAACACTCCATGTACAACACTCTCCATATACACCACTGAAAAATCAGTCCCCCTACTAACCTGAAATATACTGACAACAGGGTCAAAGGAAAATGCCAATCTGTGCACAAGCCAGATTGCCTTGGTAAGCTTCAAGAAGGCTTCATAGAAGGCCGTTTTCGGATGTATGCCTTTGACAACATGGTCCCTTTGGTCCAGATTCCCAAAAAGGGATTCCTCCATCTTGGGATGCACAACCTGCAAATACTTCTTATGACAGAATTGCCCAAACAGGCAATCAGGGGGTGCCGAGGCTAAAAACGCAAAAGGGTCCTGAGATTTCAAGTCCTGGTACTCGGTAAAGCACTCAAGCCAGTGTTTTTCGGGATCTATGATTGAAGACAACCCTCCATTTATATAAAAATCCTCATTCTCAAAACCCCCAAACATTCCATAGGACTCAAAAGCGAATTTTTTGTGGGTTCTCTTAGCATACCTGATATCAGGATGGATTGAATTTGCAGCAGAATCCAAATCCCACTCTACAGACAGGAAGTAAACTCGGAGAGAATGAAAATACTGGCAAGCGATATGAATAGTAAAACCTCCTTCCAAGCGAAAAGGTTTGTCCGTGGCCAGTTTCAGATCAACTCGAAATGGCTGCAGGGACAAACTGAAAGCATAGGACCTAGGGTTCGTTACATGAACGCGGGGCATATATATTTTTATGCGGGTGCAGCGGCGATCTCCAAACATCTGGCCCAGTTGAACCATATGCACACATCTGTCCTGCATGTAGGACACTCAGAACACATCAAAAACTTAGGATAAACTACCCTGTGCTTAAAATGTTCACTTCGGAATGTCTTGAACCCTGCGAAGCCGGCAATAAGACCCTCAACTTTGTTGCCGAATCAAAAATTAGATAATAACTTTTATATTATTTGTTAATATAAAAACTTAGGTTAAAATCGTGATGCACATCAATACTCTCGGTCAAACACAAGATTAATACCCCGGTCAACGCCGGATCGAACGCTAATAGTCCCAGGGAGGGACTAATAAGGCAACCAATATTTATTGTGTTATTGAAATATTAATATGCCGGGTTGTATATGTCTATGATTGAATTTAAGTATATTATCTAGCGGTAGACATTAATAAGTTATATGGTGATATCCTCTAAGAAATGCATAGGTCGATTTAAGGTTTCCATGCATAAATAGATTTAAAGTTTCAAGTTTTTAAATTTAAATATATTATTTAACATTTCCATTTATTAATAAGAAAGTTTTAAATTTAAATATATTATTTAAAGTTTCTCTTTATTAATAAGAAAGTTTTTAAATTAAAAATATTATAGTAATGCAAAATTTAAAAATAATTTTAGTAAAATACATATGAATTTTTGTTTATTTTCTGTAAAGTAAATAGTGACAATGTGTTTTGTTAAAATTATGGCTTAGACCAGAAAAATTTACTAGTGATTTTAGTGGCTTAAATATCCAATTATCTTAAAGCTCACATTATTTAACAAAACAAAATAATAAGTAAATATAAATTTTATAATTATCATAAAATAATAAATCATTCTAACTCATTCAAATGGAAAAGATGATTATGTAAAGTACAAATGTTAATACTATGATTAAATTGGATATTATTAATGGTGTTAATGTAATTTTATCTACAAAATATATGTGGTTATTTAAAATTTAAATACATGACGTCTCGATGAAACCAAGATTGCACCTCGAATAGAAGAGAAGCATCCGATCGGGCAAAGAAGATGTGATATTATAATAATAAGAAGTTGTATATTTGTTAATATTGGCTTTCCTATAATTTACTATTTAAAAAATTAAATCATTAAAAATAATATAATATTATTAATTTATAAAAATAAAAATATATATATATATATATATAATATATATATATATAATATATATATAATAATATATATTTTAAAATTTTATAATTTGCTGATAAATATATTTTAAATGTATGTCTCATAAATAATAAATATTGATTATTTAAACAATAATAAGAGCTAATGACAAATTTAAACAATAATTAAGAGTTAATGACAATTTTAGAGAAGTTATTTATAAGATATGTTGTTAACTATATTATAAATAAAAATTGTGTGGCCCTTTTATATAAGATAATTGAATACAAAAATTCTCTCCCTCAAAGATACTATTATTATTATTTATATATATCACAAGAAGATAGATTTATTGAAATCTAATTCATTTCATTTAGTTTCAAGGACACCAATCTTGTTAACTAGTTATTTTAAACAATACCTTCGTAGCTATTGTTCAAATATTGTGATAATCAATCTTATGATTACAATGAACCAATTCAGCTATATAAATTAAATAGTTGGTAAATGCTTAAAAACCCTTATTCCATAATACATTTCACATTGTTAAAAAAAATAGGCAGAAAACAAAATAAACATACAAGTTAACTAAATTATAAGTTAACTTTAAATTATTATTATTAATTATAAAAAGAATTAATATATAAATTAAGCATATATACATTTAATATATATAATGATGCTGTGGTCCTCCGCTAAGTTAATGATGTTGTGGACCTCACTCTATCCGCTAATATAATGATGTTGTGGTCCTCACTCTATCCGTTGGGAGAGTGTTGAGGAGGGTAAACATTTACTGACGCCTCAGTAAAAGTCCACAAGATATATGTAAACATTTATTTACACCTCAGTAAAAATCCATCATACATATTGTACCTCACCCCGTTGGTTCTTGTTGGCAAGATGAATTGATTTTAACATTTAATTATGTGTGTCTCACCCTCACCAGCGTTTGGTTATTATTGGCAACATGAATTCATTTTAACATGCGATTAATTATTATTTTATAAGGTTGTTGTATAAAATGTTCTATAAATTATTGCCAATTTTGTATATATAATTTTTTTAAATTTTCATATATATATATATATTCTCATTATTTAACTCTTATATCTATATTTTGCAATATTTTTTTTATATCTTTTATTTAAATTTTAGGAAATAATTTTCTACTAGTGTAAATGTTTTTTTAATTATAATTTAGTAATAAATAATTAATTTTAAATTTAATTATAAATGTATTTCAAATGGTTTTTGTGAAGGTTATATTTTTTTCTAAAATGAATGTATATCTTATTTAACATTTCAAATATTAATATTTTAAAGTAAAGCTTTTATATAT
>APFE030506941.1:1368-34769 GCA_000404065.3 Pinus taeda
CAGGATTGAAGAAGAATCTTATCTCTATGGCGATGTTAGAAGACAAGGGATATGATGTTGTTTTCAGCAAGGGAAAGGCTTTCCTGCGCAGTAAGACAACTGGAGAAACCCGCAAGATAGGGGTTTGAGTCAGGAACCTTCATCAGTTGCATGTAGATGGCTGCACAGCAATGGCATGCAAGGCAGAAGGATTGGTGAGCCGGGATGATGGCGAGCCGTGGCACAAGAGATTAGGCCACCTTCACTATGGAGCCTTGAAGATACTGTAGCAGATTTCTACTGGGCTTCCTAAAGGCACTCTTGTGCAGTCAGATCAGCGCAAGGGGTGTACTTTGGGAAAATTTGTGAAAGCCACCTTTCACGAGAAGGATAGTCACGCCACAACGATCCTTGAGAGAATTCACACAGACATGTGTGGACCTTTCTCAGTAGCTTCGACAACAAAGCACAGGTACTATGTGATTTTTGTTGATGATTTCTCCCGAAAGTGTTGGATCTTCTTCATGCAGAAGAAGAGCGAGACATACTCAAAGTTCTGTGAGTTCAAAGCACTAGTCAAGAAGGAATCGGGGAAGAAGGTGAAGGCTCTTAGGAGTGACAATGGTGGTGAATTCATCTCTGGTGAGTTCAAGGACTTCTGCAGCGCAAAAGGGATTCGAAGAGAGCTCGTAGCTCCCCATAACCCACAGCAGAACGGGGTTGCTGAGTGGAAGAACAGAATGATCGTGGGTGTTGCACGGGCGATGTTGCATGATCAGATCCTAGCCCTTCACTTGTTGGCGGAGGCATGCAATACTGTAGTATATGTGCAGAACCGTTGTCCTCACACGATACTTGGCATGAGTACACCCGAGGAGGCTTATTCTAGTAAGAGGCCTGATATTTCCCATTTGAGGATATTTGGTTCTCCTATTTACATGCATGTGATGAAGGATGCCAGGAAGAAGCTGGAGCCGACTGCAGAGGTTGGGATATTTGTGGGGTACACTGATACGCCCCACAACTATCGTGTGTATTTGTCAGACAGTTGCAACACTGTTGTGCAACGGGATATAAAATTTCAGGAGAAAGCCATGAAGTGTTTGCTTGAGAGGGAGCCACACTTGCATGCAGATGAGGAGCTATTATTTCCTAAGGATGAGCTTCAGGATGTGGATCAGCCACATGATGTAGTTCATGGAGTGGAAGAGACCACTCATGCATTCCTTAATGGAGTCATTGAGGAGGAAGTGTACATAGAGCAGCCCGAAGGTTTCGAGATCTTCAGCAGGGAGTCGCATGTGTGCAGGCTCAAGAGAGCATTGTATGGGTTGAAACAAGCACCTCGTGATTGGTACACACAGATAGATAGTTATTTCACCAGACTTGGATTCTCCAAGAGTGAGGCAGATCCTAACCTATACCAGATAGTGGTGGAGGGTAAGTTGCTTATCATTGTACTTTATGTAGATGATTTGATTCTAACAGGAGAAGAGCTGTTGATACTTTCATGCAAGGAGGATCTTGCTCGAGAGTTTGAGATGAAGGACTTGGGCCTCCTTCATTATTTCCTAGGATTGGAAATTTGGCAGCGCAGTGATGGACTATTTGTTTCTCAAGGTAAGTATGCCCGGGAGATACTGGAGAAGTTCAACATGCATGGCTGCAAGCCTGTTGATACTCCTCATCCTGGACGTTGGAGGAAGGAGGATACTACTTCAGCAGAGGTAGTGGATGCCACTGTTTATCAACAGTTGGTGGGGTCGCTTATGTATCTGGTCAATACACGACCCAATATATGCTATGATATTAACCAGCTTTCAAAAGCTATGGTTAAGACAACCAAGCTCTTCTGGAAGGCAAGCAAGCATGTATTGCATTATCTCAGAGGCACATCGGGATATGGATTGTGGTACAGACAGGAGGATGAGGTGAAGCTATGTGGCTTCACGGATGCAAATTGGGCAGGGAACCCAATGGACAGAAAGAGCGCATCTGGAGGGATCTTCAGTATCGGGTCGACAGCAATTTCTTGGTACAGCAGGAAACAGAGATCTGTGGCACTCAGTTCAGCAGAGGCCGAGTATATGGCAGCAAGTTTGGCTGCATGCGAGGCTATATGGATGAGGAAGATGCTGGTCGGGTTGTTCGGGTCACACTTGGAGCCTACTATGATTTATTGTGATAACCAGAGTTGCATTAAACTCTCGACTAATCCAGTATTTCATGATAGATCCAAGCACATCAACATCAGGTACCATCATATCAAAGATTGTGTGCAGCGGAGAATCATGTTATTTCATCCATTCCCATGGAGGATCAGGATGTTGATATCTTGACAAAGGCGCTCACCAGGAGCAAATTCGAATACCACAGAGGCAGGATAGGGGTTGCAGATAATCCATATCTTGTTGAGAGGGAGTGTTGAAAATGCAACAAGATGATGGAGCTTAGTGAAAAGAAGACGCCTTCACTAAGTGGTCCCGTAGGCTATTTTTGGCGCAAAGTCTATTTTTAGACATATGGATCATGGTCTGAGTTGTAGGATGCTATTTATGGATTATTGGTCATGTTGGTAAAAATAGATGGACCTCTATTCTTAGACATATGGGCGGAGTCTATTTTTAGACTGCCAGTCTAAAAATAGAACAGTCGAATATTATTAGCTCTTAATAATATTTGGACTATAAACATTATCTTATCCTCTTGCAGCACTTCAGTTCGAGCTACGGATGTGGCACATGCAACTACCAGAAGGAAATACACTTTTCCTATGGGTTAGTTGAGCTATTGCATGATGGACTTCAGTTAGAACTCAAGTGATTGAGCTTGGTGGAGTTGATTGAGGACTTGATGGAGTTTTCAGTTTGACTTAGTTGAACTAGTTGTATTTAGTCTAACTAACAAATACACTAGTGATGAGTGATGTGAATTAGTTATTAATTAATTCACTAATTATTAACTCATAAATCAACTGAGGAATACATTAGTTAACTCAGTGCATGGACAGTTCAGTGGAGACAAGTGTTAGAGATGAGTGAAAGGGCAAGACAGCTGTCAATTGTGACTATAGTTATGCATGTAATTTGCACAATCAGTGGATTGAGATTGCCAATGAGGATTGCATAGTGTTTCACAAGGGAAATACGAGTTTGGATCAGCCATTCTCAATATTTTCTCATGCAGGATTGCACAATGGAGACAGGAAAGCAGCAGAGGAGATTTGAGCCAGTGATTGATTCAGATCTGAGCTAGTTTGTGTGTAAGAGGTGGAGATAGTGCTGAGTACTTGCGAGGAGTATTGTACTAAGTATTGTTAAATGTTCTCAATCAATGTAATATACAGATAATTGGGGGTCTTCAGCTGCATACTTTCCACGTGATATACTGTGTTGATATGTGTGATTGATGCTTCAATGTGCGCATGTGATTGTTTCTTTAATACTGCAAATTGATGATCAACGTAGAGCAAGTTATGTATTATGCATGATTCTGCAAATAGTGTATAATCAAGATAATGTTTGTGAATAAGTGTCATATTATTCAAAATTTCTACAAAAACCAGATACACACCGCAACAGACTGATGTAACAGAGAGAATGAACAAGACAATTATGAACATGGTAAGAAGCATGTTGAAAGGCAGAAACTTTTCTAATGAGTATTGGGTAGAAGCAATTGCATGTGTTAATTTTGTGATCAATAGATTTCCTACAAAGAGTGTGATGAAAAAAGTACTAGAACAAGCATGGTTAGGTATGTCTTGCAGCATATCTCATCTCTGAGTATTTAGATCTGTAGCTTATGCACATGTGCCTAAAAAGCGAAGAGAAAAATTGGATGATAAAAGAAAAATGCATATTTACTGGTTATAGTGAGTAATCAAAAGCTTACAAACTGTATAACCTCATCACCAAGAAGACCATAATTAGCATAGATTTCGTGTTCAAAGAACAAGAGTCATGTAATGGAACTGTAGACAAAAAGGTTGATGCACAAGTACCACTGATGGAATAAGATGAAGTGGTAGAAAAAGAGTAGCAAGAATCACAAGTAAAGATAACAAATAGAGGCACACCAATAAGGACTTGAAGATTTTCAAAGCAACATGGATCTTCAAGCAGATCAACAAACCATAATTCTCCTAATAGTCAATCAAGCAATGAATTAAGCAATGGTAAGAGAAATTTGAGAAGTCTGAAAGATATTTCTGATGATTTGGATGCTAGATCAAATTTTGTATTGTTGTCATTCCAACCTTCTTCATTTGAAGAAGAAATCAAAGATGAAAATTGGGTGGAAGCCATGGACGAATAAATTGAAGTCATTGAAAAGAATCATACATGTGATTTGATTGATTTACCAAAGGAAAAAAAATCTCATTGGTGTGAATTCGGTGTACAAGGTAAAGTTCAATGAGAATGGTGAAATTGTCAAATTTAAAGCAAGACTTGTAGCAAAAGGATTCTCATAGCAACCAATAATAGAATTTGAGGAAACTTTTTCTTCGGTAGATAGATTGGATACTGGAAGAGCAGTTCTAGCCACAACAGCTCAAAACAAGTGGAAAATATATCACATGGATGTGAACTCAGCCTTCCTAAATGGAATTCTAGAAGAAGAAATTATGTGCAAGAACCTCGAGGTTATGAAGTTGAAGGTAATGAAAATAAGGTTTACATGTTGAAGAAAATACTCTATGGACTGAAGAAAACACCTAGAGCTTGATATGGAAGAATCGACAACCATATTATTAAGAATGGATTTTGCAGAGGAAACATTGAGCCTACCTTGTACACAAAGGTAAATTAGCATGGAAAGATTTTGATTGTTTGCTTATATGTTGATGACATGATTTTTACAAGTGATTTTGAGTTAGACGAATTTAAAGCAACCATGATGAAAGAATTTGAGATGAGAGATCTTGGTCTCGTGAAATATTTTCTTGGAATAGAAGTTGAGCAATCTGAAAAAAGGAATTTTTATTTGTCAAAATAAATATGCCAAAGATTTGTTGAAAATATTTAGGCTGGAAAATTGCAAACCTGTCCCTACACTAGTTGTAACAGGTACAAAGTTAAGCAAGGATGATAAAGGATCAGATGTGAATCCAACTCTATTCAAAAGATTTGTTGGAAACCTCATGTATCTCACAACTACAAGACCAGATATCATGTAAGGAGTGAATTTGATTTCCAGATTTATGGAGACTCCAAAACACACACATTGGAGTGCAAGAAAAATAATTTTGAGATACATAGCAGGAACTAGAGATTATGGCCTAATGTATGCAAGCACATAAAAGAACGATTTGATTGGGTACACAGAGATTGATTTTGCAGGCAGTTTGGATGATAGGAAGAGAACTTCTAGTTATGTGTTCCGTCTTGGTTCATATGTGATTTCATGGGCATCTAAGAAGCAGTTCGTTGTGACACTTTCATCAACAGAAGTAGAGTATGTAGTAGCAACATCAGCTACATGTCAAGTAGTGTGTTTAATAAGAGTATTTAATGGGCTCAAGTAGAAACAACAAGGATCAACAACAATATATTGTGACAACACCTCAACTATTGCACTATCCAAGAATAGTGTGTTTCATCAGAAGAGGGAGCATATTGATGCTAGATATCACTTTATTAGAGAACTTGTGAACAATGGAGAAGTTCACTTGAATCCTTGTAAATCTAGAGATCAATTGGCTGATATATTTAGAAAGTCATTATCAAAGGATGTGTTTGAGTTTCATAGAAGAAACTTGGGTGTTGTAAGCCTAGCTGAGACATAGACTAGCAGGCATGTCTGAGCTATCAGGAGTCATGTCTTAGTTTAGCGGTTGTAATTATGGGGGAGTGTTAAAATAAGCTAATTACACCCACACTAGGAGTTGGCTAAACTTAGAGAGTTAGTTAAATGCGTATTGAGTGTTGAGTGTTGGTGTGTTGAGTCAAGTGATAGATGATGTTTAGTGTATAGTTGCATGTGGTTGCATGTCAAGATAATTTAGGCAAGTTTCTAGTCGAAAATGTTAAATACCCTTCACTAGGTTCATTATAATATTCAAGTTTTGTGTGAATAATAAAAGAGTCACAACTCGTGTGTTTTGGTTGAATTTTGTGTTTTAGCTTTTCTGCCTTTCCAATAGTAAATGTGTTTCCCCTTAGGAGTGTGATGCAACAACATAAACCCAATTCAAGTCATTTATTTCCTAGACCTAAATGGGTTTTGGAATTTCCTGAAGAGAGTGTATTACCCCAATCTCATTTTGTAAACCCAAATCAATTAATTTGTTTCCTAAACCTAAAGGGGTCTTGGAATTTCCTAAAGAGAGTGTATTAGCTCAATCTCATTTTGTATAATTTCGAATGATGAATTTCTCATGTAAATACAAGTCTCCTAGTTCTCAAAAGGGAAACTATTTGTGGGAAGTTATGTTGAAGTGTTAGTAAGGGATAGATTTAAAAATGATATTAGTTGGAGTAGCATTGACTTCTAGAAAGTTGGAAAAATATAGAACCCCAAATGGGCTATTTTTTACAACCCCCATAATGTAATACATATCTATATATATATCTATATATATATATATATATATATATATATATATATATATATATAGATTGATTAGTTTAGGATATGATTTGGTAGAGTAGGGAGAGGAAGACAGGAGGGGCATTGATACAAATCGATCCATAGTCTTGACTGAGAAGAAATCAACCTGAGTTAGTCGAAAATGTAGGTATAATAGATGTATCCAATGAGGAAGTAGGAACAAAGGAAAAGTACCTACCATCACTACCTAGGTAATCTAATCACATCCTCAATAATATGATTATGAAGTCAAAAACCCATACCACAGAGTGAATAATATACCTTAATGAATAATTAGTAGAAAGTAATGTATTTGATGCATTGTTAGGTATTGAATAATAAAATGTACTAGTAAACCTCTTGATCTAAGGCCTATACTCCTCTCCATAAATTGGGTCACAACAGGGGGATTTAAACCTTAGATCTCCCACTTTTCACACATTTCAGGTTACTTTGATCACTAGTTAAATTTCCCCTTGGGACTTTGTATATTCACTTTAGTGTAACATGTATATTATAAAAAAGAATCCTAAAAACTTGTTTATTATTTTATTAATACAAACTAATTTCAATATAACAAATTGAACTGAATCATTTGTTATTTCTATTACTCTTATTTTTTATTTTATAATTAAATTAACATTATGTTTTGTTATTATTTAATTTGATATAATACTTCTAATATGCCACTAAAACTCTACCCCCGTATAGACCACCAATAGATTATTCTAAGTGGCCTCTCTTTCCTTGATTAAGAATGATGAGTTACCCTGAATTAGTGATTAGCAACTAGACATAATTGTCCTAGCTAGTAATTTGCGTGTCAAAAAATATTAAAATAATACTATTTACATATCCAAAATCCGAATTGGTAAACTAATCCATAACATGAAAGATTATGTAATCAATAAAAAATATAAACATAATTTCACGCTCAACCACACCTATTCTTCGTTATAATTTCTCAAGGAACACAAACATCGTGATGTAGAGGAGTGATAAGATATCGAACAGAGTGTTCAAAGTCTGAGTTTGTTTGAGATTTACATAATTTCGGTGATAATCATTATTTTCATAAATATATCATTTTTTTTCTATTTAATATTGAAAATTAATTTTAAAAAATGAATAAAATACTGAACATATATATTTCAAAAACAACCATTTAGATATTCTTTTATTTTGAAAACCGATTGCACTTTGACTGCAATGACCATAAAATGTAAAGAAAGTTGATGTAAATTTGAAATTATAGAGGTAAAAGTTGGAGCTCTTTTTGATAAAAGAAAAACTAATATTATATAGTTCTATTTCTGAAATTTCTAACCACAAAAAACTAACTAGTTTTTATAGAGATTTGAAGCTTACTTTCGCATTGATATTAGTTAATGCATAGACCTTTCGAAAATGAACCATATAAAATAATTCCAAACTTCACTACATTAACTAATATCAATACGCTCCTAAAATTAATTTAGGAAATATAAAAATGGTTTACATATATATAATTGATATGAGATCCTTACTTTTTCGTCTTAGTGTTTCTTCCTCTCCCTCTGCCTCCTGTCTTTATTGTCCAAATTACATGATAATAAAACATGCACACGCCTCAAAATACCAGATATACCTCATCAAAAAAGGCATCTAATAACTACAATGTGAGTTAGCATACTCCATCGTCTGGAAAAGAAAAAACGCGGAAGACCGCCTAGTCGGAAGATACTTTGACCCGTGTAAAAGACTTTAGAGATGCATATCTCAGATACGCACAAATATAGTAGATTTTTTTTAGCGTTTCTTAAAATTATAAGAAATTGATATATTTAATTTATAAATTGTTAGATGTCTATCTTAATTTTATAATGATAATTATAAAAATTATCGTAAATTTTCCTTAAATTAAATTTAAGGGTTATGATTCACCACAATTAGAAACAAAGATATCCCAAAAAAACAAAAGAATGCTCTGAACTGCTCCGTCCAATATGCCTAGAGACAAAGTAAAAGTAGACACATCATGATATACCCCTCCACTAGGAAAAAAAAAACTTGCTGTATAGATTTCCTTGATAAATTAGATTTAGATAGTATGACGATGGATAATGACTTCCTTTTCTCCACTCATTCAAATTATATATATATATATTAATATTAATTGAATGATTATATAACCATACTTACGATAATTTAAAACATTGAATTGAGAATATTCGACTTCAAATATATCTTAATTTTTTTTATTAAATCAATCTTATTGGAATAAGATTAAAGAAATAAAATAAACGACAAAAACAGATAAATATATCTGGAAACTTTACTGAACCCTTCGAATAAGATAAAAAAAAGACAAAACAAACCAGACTGTACAGCGCATTGCCATTAAACATGTTTAAAATACGAGTCATCTAAACGAATATATATACCAGTCAACTGAAGGAATATATATATATATATATATAGATAAGCTACCTACTCCATGATCAGTATTTTATAATTTTCTATACGGGGAAAAGAAATTGCGGGTCGGCCTCCAAGGCGGCCATGAAAGGAGGGAGCAAGCTGATCTCGAGATCGACGCTTCCTCCTCCTTCCCTGGCGGGATATAGGGATACTTTCCCATCCAACTTGTTGGCAGAGCCACTTCTTACACGCACCGGCCTTCCCCATCCGAAGTCGTTGTCATACATTGGAAATCTAGGAGAACTCCCAATGAACACGGTACCTCGGATTGTTTTATCCAGCTTCCTTACACTCGGATGATCGTTAAATCTTTGCAGCTCCGCCCTGATGCTGCCATCGGTTATTGGTGATATGATGTGGTGCAGCAACGACGCCGTGGATGAGATATCGGCCGCCAGGAGCTCCCCGACCGTGACCGTTGTGCTAATGAGTTGGATGACGTTGCCGAAATAAGAGAAAGGCAGCGGAGGAACCAATCTGTCTCGGCAGTTCACTGAGAGCTTGAAGGTCGTCGGCTCGTGGGGAAGCAAGCCGCGAGCCCGTGTGATGGCCTGCCACATGTGGGCACAGAGTGCCTGGAAAGAGGAGAGTATAATTGAGTCGTCTGAATTATTCCGGTTGGCTCTGTCCTTGAGCCTCAAGATCGTCTCCTTGCTGAAGTGAAATACTTTTTCTCTCAGCGGAGGCGGGGAGAAGTTGTTGATCGTTAGGGTTTGAGGCAGCTCCAGAGCTATGTGCGAATCTTTTATGTCGAAACACCGGCTGTGAAGTGGGGGGTGAGAGATTGTGGTCGCTCCTCTGCACAGATCCGCCCATGAGTTTATGAAATTCCATAATGAAGTCCCGTCTACCACCACGTGGTTGACAGTGAAGCCTATCGCGACACCATCTCTCAGCTTCGTCACCTGAACATACTCAGAATTGAAAGACCATACAACGAAAAAGTATATCTAATCTAAACATTTGAGTTGGAGCAGAGACTGAATAATACCATTAAATCTGATACAAGGGGTTTAGGAAATAAAATTGGTTGAACTGACCTGAACCACCAGCAAGGGAAGGAAACGACCGTCCACGTTAATAGCGCCGTCAAGGGCAAACAATTGGGCAACAACACCTGGATCAGCCTCTGTACTCGCTACTTCTTGAATCCCGACATCTGGCGCAGATGCTTCGATCAAATCCACTCCGGCATCATTACAGTCGATGTACAGAATCCCATCTGAGGAAGTGATAAGCCTTCCTGCCAAGGGGTAGAAATGGACGAGGACTTCAGCGAGGCTCTTCTTCAGAACCTCCACCGTCGAAAACAAATCGTTATCATCGGCGAAGGGCATGTGGTAAAAGAGACCCTTCTGAATGTAATCGAAGTAGAGCATCTGTAAATCAGAAGGGCAGAGCTTGCAGTGCTGGCGCTGCGATGGACGAGACGGGCTTACTGTCGATTTTTTATCGAAGCGGACCACTTGGCTGGTGGAAGGGATTGCAGCTTCGACAGACATGGCGAAAAAGCTTGTAATGAAGGAAGGGGAGTCTCTATAACATGAATGGGAAAGAGAACCACAATTCCTGAATTCGCAATACCGGTACGCTCTATATATCTTAATCCATGGAAAGGGCATGGCATAAGTGATGTGATGCGGCAAATGACAGATCATTTTTAGACCTTTTTTTTATAACACAGTTCCTTTTCCCTCCTCGGATGGAGGTTGAGTTTAAGTGGGGTTAGATGAAAGAAAGATTTACTTAACTGTAAAATGGGGTAATCAAGATTATAGAAGATTCAGGAAAGTTTGAAAGGTTTTTTAACCTTTTGTATTTCAGAGTTGACTTCCATCTTTCATGCGTTTAAACCTAAAACTACCTCGTAAAACTTAACTCATTCCCCGTCTATAAATTAGATGTGTACATAATTATTTGATTGGAAGGAAACTTAGGTGTAGTTATTAGTTTAATAAACCTAAGTTATTAGTTTAAATCTCTAGGGTTTACAGTTTTTTTTTTCTCTTAGTAAACCAGGTCCTAATTTAAGGATTTGAACTTTGAATGGTTAATTTTCTCAAAATTCACATTATACAATATATTCTTTTTATTATTATTGATAAGTGGGTGAATTCTCAAAATCATGCTTACCTTGTGGCTGTGGCTGAGAGGCCACGACTTACCCTGTCGCTGAGAGGCCACGACTTAAGGGCATCTAAGCCGTCAAAATCACTAGGGGATCGCACTCGGCTTGAGCCGCACGAGATGGTTAATTTTCTCAAAACTCACATTATACAATATATTCTTTTTTTTTATTGATAAGTGGGTGAATTCTGAAAATCACGCTTACTCTGTGGCTGAGAGGCCAGGACTTAAGGGCATCTAAGTCGTCAAAGTCACTAGGGGATCGCACCCTCCCTGAGCCACACCAACAGAAATCAAAGTCTCTAGGGAATCACACCCGGCCTGAGCCGCACTAGCGGAAATCATGCTAGATGCCTGAGCCGCACCAAAGGAAATCAAAGTCACTAGGGGATCGCACCCGGCCTGAGGTGCACCAGCGAAAATCATGCTGGATTTTTGGTATCAACCGAACTAGAACCTGTGACCTTTGCTTACAGAGCGCCTTAACAGCTCGCTCCTTCACTGAATGTTCTAAATCTCTTTAATGCATTATACAATATATTCATCACCCATTAAAAACTATATATTATTTATTTTAATTTTATATTAATTATACTATTTTTTTTAATTATAACTTTATTAAATTTACGATGTATATTTAAAAATAAAATAATTAAATTCTTATTAACTAACTAAAAAAAATAATGAACCAATACTTAAAACTTGTAATGGAGAATTACTTAGTTCTTGTCCAACCAACTATTTATTAACATAAAGAATGACAAAATATTAAACTAATCATTAATTTTCTACATAATAATTTAAGCTCTGGTATCTTAATTAATAAAATAGTAACATAATATTTTAAAAAGAAAAAAAAAAAAAAAAAAGAAAAAAAACAAAAAATATAAATTAAAAAAAAAAAAAAAATAAAAAAAAAAAGAAAAAAAAAAAAAAAAAAAAAAAAAAAAAAATAAAAAATTATAAAATTTCACTCTCATTTTAAAAAAAAGGGTAAGCATTTCACATTTACTTTAATCAAATAACCATAGGGAAAGTTGCCTGCTCTTCCTTTGCCATCTTTTTCTCTGCCCTAACTGGCAGTGGCCTGCGCATAGCGTTTCAATAGCCGACCGAAATTATATTGCTCCATCCTACAGATCCGCTGGGCCAGCTTTCAATTTGTTGCCTGCCATCTACACTCCGGTGGAAAGGAAGAAGACAGATGTGCCATATATGCCTCTCGTGGATTACAACCATAGCCATAACCGGGTTTTCATGTAGAAGGCAATGTATACTTGTTAAAACCAATACATTTTAGTTTATAAAGAGAATATTTAAACCCCGGATGCGGGTGACGAGACAGATGTAAGCGAGGAGCCACATGAGCCATGTGCTACCCCGTGTCCAAGCTCAGCATTAAATTCATACCTCGCCGCCATGGAATTACAACTCAAGGGAGGCGGCAGGCATTCAATGCAGGTTATGTCACAATGGAGAGTCTACAACTTGCAGTTGAGGCGATTTGGGTTGATTTTAAGGGAGGTTGGCAGAGACATCGAGCACAGTCGTTTATCCGCAGCATCCTCGTCCAGGTTTCAAGTTCTGTGGGAAACGTTTGTGGGATTAACTCTGATTGCTGTGTGGGCACCATTCGGAGGAGGCTCTGGACTGTGGGGCACAGCGCCATCTCCGCACCTGCATCCATATCTGCCCCTGCAGCCATGTTTCGTCGAAGAGGTCCAGCTCGTGGAAGGCCAGCTCGCCCTCCAGCCTCACGACGACGGGTTCAATGATGCCACTGCCATTGCCACAAAGGAATTTAGGCCACCCCCATTCAGGCCAGCCAGTTCCTGGACTCGGGCGATCCTAAGGTGGAGCCAACCCCTGCACCCGCATTCGGGTCTGCCATCTTCTCTTTTCGTAGCACGCGGGACAGGCCCCGCATCAATGCCCACGTTTCAGTCCTTTTTCTCGAAGAATCTCAGGGTGAAGATGGAGGCGCGAGCAGCATGGAGAAAACCCCAGTGGGAGGCCAGGGGGCGGAAGAATAGACACCAGCGGCGGCACCTGGGCAGGCTCTAAAAAGCCCTCTAGCTCAGGAAGCTATGACCTCCAAGGAAGAAGCCGAGGAGGACTAGGAAGCTCTGCGGGAGAAATATGGCTGGTGCGAAGTGGTTGAGGAAAAGCCTCCAGAATAGCCCTCAGCTGGACTACCTCTTCCTCACCCAGCGTTGTTCAGGTTTTGTTCCGGTTCCCTCTGGTTCTGACTATGTCTATGGCTATGTTTTTGTCTTATCTGGTCCAGGTCCAATTCGTCTGATGCCCCAGTGCGGTATGTTCATGTTTTGTTCTTATGACCCTGCGTGAGCAGTTCTAGCCAGTTTTTGTGCCCCTGCGTGGGCGGTTCAAGGCAGCTATTGTGCCCCTCCGTGGGCGGTTCAAGGCAGATATCATGCCCCTGCATGGGCGGTTCAAGGCAACTATCGTGCCCCTGCGTGGGTGGTTTCAGAATAGTCGAGGTTTTGTCTGTATTTCAATGGTACATTTTGGATGTCTCAATATAGCAGTAAGGCCCCTGCGAGAGCATGTTTTGTTCTGTAAAAGCCAAACCCACAGCGCCACTGCTGGCCTTGGGCACAATGTCATCCGGGATGTAAATTTCCCACTGTACATAATATAATAGATAGTTTTACAGAGAAAAAAAAAATTATTTAAAAGGTTATAATTTTTATTTAGGAAAATAATAGAATTTTAGTATGGTTTTGATAAAATGTGACACAAATGTTTGAAAATCTAAGTTATAGCTGTTAAACTTTAAGATTTTGAGTGTTCTAAACTTTTTTGATGGTGGTGAATTTATTTCTGCTATCCAAAAACAGATTTAAACACACCCACATTAAAATTTCTTAAAAAGGTTTTTGCCAAAAATATTTTTTCATCCAAAGAAAATTATCACCTCAATAAACAATGCCAATTTACAATTTGTTTGCTTATAGTTTGTCGTTGGAAATAACTTCAAACTCGAATGCATTTTTGCATTTTTATTAATGCGATGAGATGATTATATTCCAAGAGGTTTTTGGGCTTTTATATCAACTTTTGTATTTTTATTTTTTATAAATTCTAAATTATTTATAATGATAAAAATATTTTCTAAATTTTATGAGCTTTTACAAAAGATGCTTTGTGTTGATATGTTTAGTTAAATCGTGGAATTTAGGATTTTTCGTAAACTTAAGTATCTTCAACTATAAGACAAGTAGATTTCACTTGTTTCTCTTGCAAATATACAAGTGTTTTCTTTAGCTACGTAATCTCCTTTGGTGCTTCTGTAACTACTACATATTATGTGTTTGTTATGGAATCTATTGGAACTCATTGTTTTTGTGACCTCTATGAGGCTATTAGGAATCCAAGACTTATGAAATAGCCTAAAGTCGACACTCCAATTTTTTTTTCTCCATCAAAGTCGAAATCAAATATCCAATCAAATTGATGCCATCCACCTTAAATAATTGAGTTCAAAATCTTAGGTTCCCTTTAAGTATTTCAAAACTCTTTGCAACAAAGGAATATCCTTCACAAGGCTTTTCCATAAAACTGGAAATTATTCCCACCACAAAAGGAATATCTGGTCTAGTGGTGGTGAGGTACATAACAATACTTCTCACAAGCTATCTATACTTAGTTGCATCCTCAAATTCATTCCCTTATTATGATGTGAGCTTCAATTGTTACTCCATTGGAGTAGAAAGAGGGTTACATTCAGCCACACCAAACTTGTTTAGCAATTCTTCAATGCACTTCTTTTTGGAGATGAATATTTGCTTTGGATGTTGAGTCACTTTAATACCTAAGTAGTAGTGAAAATACTCCAAATATTCCATCTCAAATCTTTTGTTCAACTCTTTCCTTATGGTTGCAATACAATCTTATTGTTCCCTATCATCAACAAATCATCTACATACACTATAAGATATACAACAATTTTGTGAACTTTCTTCCCAAACATAGTTTCATCATCAATATTAAAGTTTTTGGAATTTAATTTTATTAGTTTTTTCATACCTGGATCGTAGTGCTTGTTTCTAGCCATACAAGAATTTGATGAGTTTAAATACTTTCTTCTCTTGTTGATTCAAAACAAAGCCTTCTAATTGAGATATGAATACATTCGCTTTCATTTATCCATTCAAGGAAGTTGTCTTCACATCCATTTGATGACCTTTCCATTCATTATTTGATGCGAAGGCAAAAAAAGTATGTATGGTGGCCCATTTTGTTGTGGGGGAAAAGGTTTCCTCATAATCAACACCTATTATGTGCAAATCCTTTTCCCACAAACCTTACTTTGTGATCATCAAGTGACCCCTTTGATTTATACTTGTTTTCTTATACACCTACTTGTAGCCAATTGATTTGGTTTCAAATAGAGGGTCCACCAACTTCCATGTCACATTCTTTATGAAAGCATACTACTCCTTCTATATTTCTTCTTTCCACTTATCATGACAAGTAGCTTCAGTAAAGGAGGTTGGTTAGAAAATAAAATCAATTCATAGTGATATGAAATATCCATATCATCTACATCACCTCCATCTTGTTTGATGGAATCTCTAGTCCATGTTTCTCTGACCTCATCAAATGAACATTTTCAAGTGTTTTGATAAGCCACTTTAGTGAAGAATTATAATGCGGTCTAGGATGCTCTACTAGTTGAGATGGTTTTTCATCAAGCTTCTATGTTCCATTCCTCTTAATTACATAACTCAAAGTATCTTCTGGATATCATAAAGTGTCTGAAACTTCATGATGGGGAGATGGTGCCTTAAAAGGAGATTTGCGAGATTGATCCAATATAAGTATTCCCCCTTCAAGACATGGAATTTTATTATCAAATTCATGATATTTCATTACATTAGTAAATCTATCTAGATGATAAAGATATCATTCAACAACATTGTTAATTGTGTAAGATTCAAGAAAAAATACATCTCTAAAAAAAACATCTTGTACACCCAATCATAAATACGATATCCCTTGGTGGTATCTGAATACCTCAAGAATATGCACTTCCAATTCCTTGCATCAATCATGCTTCTTTTCTCCTTAGGAATTAAGGCTTAACAAGTGAAATCAAAGACTATGGGCGACCTCATAGAAGGTATGCAACCATACCACATTTCATAAGAAGTTTTATTCTTATGAACATGAGATAGACACCATTTTTTCACATATAAAGAACATAGAAATGAATTAGAAAAAAAAATCAAATTTACATTTTCGAAAAACATCATGGGATGAAGCATATTCAAGATAGTCATGTTCATTATTTCAGCTACACCATTTTGTTGAGGATTGTATGGTACGATGGTTTGGTGTTGAATCTCATCTTGATGATGATTATTTTCAAATTCATTAGATGTATATCCTCTTCCAATATTAGTATGAATATAGCCAACATGTGATTGTTCTTCATTTTGAATCCAAAAATGAAACTTTCTAAATGTTTTAAAAGCTTGGGATTTATCTTTCAACAAGTAAACCCAACACATCATGGTGTGATAAAATAAATTCATCATACGTTGATTTCGATTAGTAAATCGAATAAACATTGGACCACAAAATTAGAATATGTTAGTCCATGTTTTCTACATGCTCTACAAGTTGAGTCATCAAAGAGTTGTTTTCTATTTTTTCTAAGGATAAAAACATCACATTTTTTCAATTTCCTAGGAATATGTTGCAAACCAAAAACACTATTCTTTTTTAATAAACAAAGGTTTTTATAATTGATATGTCCAAAACTAGCATGCTATAAAAGACTAGATGGAAATGTATCGTCGTCATGATGAGAGAGTTTTGTAGAATTATGTGCATAATTAGATGTAACTTATAACTTTAACAATCTTTCATCCTCCACTCCAGGCATAACAATCCTATTATCGAAACCTTCCTTATTTCTAATTTTCCATCAAAAATATGAAGGGAGTGTCCTTGTTGTTGAATGTGCATAAGGGAAAATGAATTTCTTTGTAGCTCTAGAAGATAGAGTCCATCACGCAGAAGAAAATAAAGGAATCTGGGTAGTTTAAGCCTAATGGTTCCTAGTATTTAATGTTTAAGACTTTAATTATCTACAAAATATACTATGCCATCTATTTTGTCACTAAAATATTCAAATAATTCTCTTTGTATCATCATGTGGCATGTTGCACCTATGTTAATAAATCAAGCATCTCTTTAAGAAGGAAATGAAGTATCAAATAAGTCTTCAGTTATTACAATATTGCAATGGAAATAAGCAAATGAACTATGAAACATATCTTTAGTTATTAGAATATTTCAATGGGAAATAATGTAATGAGAAAATTCAAGTGCTTTACCTTCTGCTAGATCCAATGCTTTACCTTTATCTTCTTTATTCTCTTGTTTTGACTTTCATATTATACAAGAAAATTCTACATGTCAATGCATCATGTCTTTTAATGTACAATAAACATAGTGAATATTGGATCTCTTTCCATGGTCGTGTCTATGACTGTTGTGTCTAAAGTGCTTTTTCCCATGGCCTCCTTTATTTCTTTCTCATTTAGAAGAATCGTGTGATTAATTCTTCCATGTTTTAGCAAGATATATGGTTTCTTTATGGAACTAGGTTGTTTTTTCTATTTTCTTAAAGGATTTATCATATTCTGCAAATTTCTCCACAATAAGTCAAATGTAATATATTTCAATGTTTCATTAGCTTGCAAGGATTCAAGTCAGTGATAATATGTAGGATAGAGGGACTTGATGAAGGTTGTCAGCGGAAGATTTATCTTTACTCTAGTGGCATCTATGCCATGCATGATGGATTTGATATTAGAAGCTAAGGTCATGGGGTCATCATCCTTCAACTCTAGGTTAATGAATTTCACTAGCAATTGCACACAATCCATTATTTTGTGCATGGCATGGAAAATATTTTAACTTCATTAAAGAACCCTAATAATTTGTAATGGAACCATATGTTGGCTCACATATTCACTTACTGGTGCTCTAGTCACGACATAAAGTTTATTTTCTTTATTCTTCCATATGGCTAGCTCCTTAAGTCCATTGTCCCTCTCCTTCACAAATTCCATGACACAAAGAATTTAAATGCGTGTATGTTTGATATTTTTGAACCATTCTCTATGTTTTTCCTCACTAGTGATCACCATGTTGATAATGGAAATGGCAGAATGCACCTTCAAACATATTTTTTTCGTGCTAAGATAATTGAACCGATGTAGTGTTACCAATATTTTCAACCCTATTTGTTAATACAAATGAGAAGCTTGTAGATGTTTAGAATGACTGGAAAAGCACATTTTTTTTATAACCTCTTTCCTGTTTGTGGTTAGATGCCACTATCCTAAGAGAAAAAGACAACTCTTCTTGTAAATTGGGAAAAGAGTAGAGCATACAATCTTAAGTTGCATCAGAAAAAACATTATATATAATATTATAACAAAGGATTGGCCTCTCTCCTCCTGATAGAGAAAGAATGTTGATTGTTTAGAGAGTGGGTTTACTTTAGAATTGTAATTGAAGTATAAAAAGATATATGAAGATAACGTAAAACAGTAGATATTAGTAGATACAAAATTGCACCTTAAGTGGGCATTTCCTTCTTACACTTATAACATAACGAGAAGAGAAATCAAAGACAAAGGAAGAGTATATAATTTCAAGAATCGTGTTGTTTCCTTATTTGAAAATAATATGCTCAAACACTGCCAAAGTGATTTGAAGGCAACCAACAAGGGATTAGGAGTAGACATTATGGTATACACCATTTTCCCTTCATATTCAACTGCCAACCTTGAGCTTCTCTCCTACACATTTTTTCGGTTATACCAACAAAAAAAGACATTAGTTTCCCCATTCTCAATTATTCTACAATAACTGAGCCATGAAATCAGCATCTTGCAAATGAACTTTGCAAAATGATGTAAAGTGAGGGCAATAAAGAGCATTTGGAAAGACCATTCTTCAATTGTTTCCCTATTCAAATAAACAATAATTGCTTAATTTAGTGTTCTACTTTGTTTTATGGTCATGGGTTCATTCCCACAAACAATTCCATCATAGGAGAATTGATCCAAGATAGGGATGTTTCTAGGGCTCGTGCACATAGAGAAACGAGTAAAGATATCGAGCTGCAAATGAGCACAAGGATAATATATAGTATAGTGAGGTTTCACAAGTCATGAGAGTAATTAGGCATGAAGAGAATTCCCAACAGATATGCTTTTCCATTTTGGGATTGTAAGCAAAGAATTTAGCATGAATCTTGGTAAGAGAAGGTTAATTGGGCTCAAAATGAGTAGCAAAGGGGTAGAATTGACGTTAGAGAGATCAAGAGACATTTTTTTAGTAAGATTGGAACTAGAACCAACTCTGATACCATGTTTAAGATAACTCAAGAATTTAATGCATTTCCATTCGCATGAATCTTATTTTAATACAATGAGATGAATTTTGGTTTCATATTTCAAGAGGTCCATTAGACTTTCATATTCTCCTATCTATTCAAATTTCTCATAATATTTACAATGACAAAAGAATTGGATAAATTTAATATGATTATGTGTCCAACATGTACACTAAAAGCATTCCTACAAGAAGTTGCAAGCCTTCAATAACATGAAAGAAAAAGAATGTGCAAGCCTTTTCCCTTGTATGACATATAGTTATTTGTAATTTTGAACATAGTAATTCAATATCGATTCCAATATAGTTGTTTATTGATTGTGATAATACTAAGTGCTTAATCAATTTTGTGGTTCATCGTTTTATTTAATAAACTTATTTTTGTAAAATTATTATTTTATTATTGTAATTTTTTTTGGTGATTATAATCTATTTTTTACAGATTATTAATAAGTAACTTTTTTATAGGTGAATATCAGGATTATTGTTTTAGAAAAATGAATATCAATAAGATAAGATATTTTTTATCATTAAATTAATATTTTAATCATCTACTACATATTCAATTTAAATATTCTAAATTTTTTAAAATGAGAAACTATATATATTTTTAGTGAAATTGTAAATTTTTATTATTTAAAATAAATTTACCAATATAAAAATTCTTAAAAACAAAGTTCAATTATACAAATTACATAAATTAAAAATTCTTAAAAACAAAAATTACACAAATTACATAGATCAAAGTTTAAAGTCTAATAAATCTTTAAATACTCATGAACAAAATTTGAACAACCATAGAACAAAAAGAAAAAACCAAAACTTAAAAAAATAAAAAGGTCACGGGGAACAAGATGAAATAATTACATATTATCAATGCATAGAAAGGTCACGGGGAACAAGGTGAAATAATTATATATTATAAATGTCGTTTTCATTTATCGTTAAAATATGTATTAAAATATTTTTTGATTATATAAGTTTTAATCAATAAACTTCAAATACAAAATGCCAACTAAATTTTAGTTTAATGATTAAGCGTCTGAGTAGAAACTTTATTGAGTGGGAAATGATGTCAGGAATGACAATGCTCAGAAGTTCAGTTCAAAGTTAGCATTTTTACTCATAATCATTTTTATAGAATAATGAGGATGGTAATATCGAGGTGGTAATATTGTTGGAGTTATGATTGTCATTACACTAAAATTTGTAGGTATCAGTAAACAGATACACTAGATTTAAGCACATGTCACAACATATATGGGGAGCATTGGATTACCCTTCTACATCGTTATTAACGGGGAGCCAAGAATCTCCCCTCAATACTAGCGTGGTGTGTTTTGCACACTACATGGTGGATTATCCTTCTACACGGCTATTAATGGAGAGCCAACAAATATTTTATTTTTAATATTCTACACTGCCATTAATGGAGAGCCAACAAATATTTTATTTTTAATATTGTTGTTTATAGAAAGGGGCTTGATTTATAATTACGTTGTTTATTGACGGTGGTAATGCCCGCGTTTATTGACGGTGGCAATACTTTATTCTGACGTCTTGCTTGTTTTGGAGAAGGTGTGTGTATTATAGATTTTATAAATGAATTCAACAGTCTTTATATAAAAGTTTTATGATGTCTTTACCCGTATGCATATTAGTTTTTAATTAAAATTTATAATTTTATTATATAGGTTTTTATAATAGGTTTTATATAAATACATAAAATTTATTTAAAATAAATAGTAAATTTTATTTTAATTAATTTGTTTAATTATCAATAATAATTTGTATTAGGCGTTTGTTTGGGGTAGCTCAAGTGGTGAAGTCTTATTGAATCGGAAATTTTGGGTTTGAATCTTGTGCTACTCTCCTTGTATTGAGGTGAATGATGGATGTGTTAATCGGAGAATCCTACCAAGTTTACAAAAAACAATTCATAATTAGGCAAAACCATAAACTCTTACACAACCACAATAATTTTCACATTATAATCTTCCATTCTTTTTCTATCTTTCTGATTTGTCCGGATGATGGACCCCCTTTGGGGTTTGAAACGTCGACACAATGAACAAAAAACTGTGGACAATCCGGATCATAACACTGCAAAAAACTTCCACAAAAGCCTAAAATCAAACATAAAACTATATTACTATTTTAATTTAACATTATTGATTTAAATCAAAAAATTATCTAAATTTAATTAATGAATACTGTTTAAATTTAAATGGAGATAATATTTTTTATTTTTAAATAAAATTAAAATTTATAATATAATATATATATATATTTACCAAATATATAATGTCAATATATAATATATCACAAATATATGGGATAAGTAATCAAGTTATTATCCACTTTTTTTTAAAATAGGAATTTTAATTCAGTAGTTATTTTAAATATGAGGAAAAATCAGTTGATTTATTTATTTATGTATTGATATGATTAAAATTTTATTGATAATGATGATGATGATTAACATCTTTTGAGACCAATGTGGTCTATTGGACCTTAAGAGAAGTAATAATCTAATTGTGATTCTTCAAAATCTTGTTTCTATGGTCAAAAAGAAGAGAAAAGAGTGCACCAAAATCGCTATAGTTGGGCTGACTTAATAAGTCAAGAATATTAGAAGTGCGGTAGATGTTAGGGAATTGAGAGCAGATGTGAGTAAGAGCCGAACAATCTAAAAGGAAATGTTTTTCATATTCGACCCTCTTAGTATTGCAAATCTGATAGATTCTATCATTCCAGTGAGCCTTAGGAGTAAACCACTACCCAATCTCACTTCGAAGATCATGAGAATTAGTTCTAATCATAGTGATGTTAATTTTTTTCTTAGTGTTGGTTAGCACAGAGAGATAATTCTGGTTATCAAGGGTGGGGTTTATCACCTCCTTATAGTATCTTAGTTTCCTTTTACCCTCCAGCACCTTATCGTCCCACAACTTGTTCTTAAAATTTAAGGTAATAATATCTTTGAGACTATCCTTTCTTCCTATGACGATATCCTCTTTAATCCCCCAATGGTTCAGCCAAGACTGGGCATCCTTATTCCACTTACATTTGAGGCTAAGGTGGGGGATTTGACTAAAGCTACAAGCAATTTTCGGGAGCCTCTTGGATTCCATGTTGTAAAGATCCTTCTTATACATTAGATATCTAAGCATAGTCGTACTTTTAATGGGGGACATGCCAACTTCGATCAAGAGGATAGGATAGAGAGTGTTTCCATTGATCTTGAGATTGTAGGTTATGAATTGCTTTTGAATCATCTCAATCTTTCTCCATGACTCTATCGATATACTGCAATCTAAGACAACAGGGGTGACGAGAGTCTCAAAGATGAACCTTTTTTTTACTCCAAATGCAAATATTGTCCGGCTTACAATTTTTTTCAAGCCCATAATAAGCTTTTCAGCCACCAATAATATTTTTCTCGATGTTATAACTCGAGTTGAATTGATGAGGAAAGTCAATACCCAAATATTTATAAGAAGAAACCTTCTCTAAGCAGTGGTTATCATAGACGAAACTCCCATGAGTGATATTTTTGGATTCAATGATCATGACTTTAGTTTTGTCAGTATTAACTGTCATACTTAGCTTGGAGCAGTAGACCTAGAGAGTATTAAACTTCTTCTTTAGGTCATCATGGCTTTTCGCAAGAAGAACGATATCATCAGCATAAAGGAGAAGAGTAATGATTATACTAGCAAGCTCAATGCCCTTGCAACCTACAGTTTCCAGACACTCCTCTAGCTTATCGATGTAAATGCCAAAAGGGGTAGGGGATACAGAACACCCTTGCCTAACCTCGATATTTCATTTAATATCTTCAAACCACCCTTCATTGGTCTTAAGTTTGGAAATGGTATTCTCGTAGAGGCAGATCACAGTAATCCTTAGTTCGAGAGGAGCCATGATCTCTTCAAGTCTCTCCTAAAGCTTATCTCGAGGAACAGTGTCGAAAGCTTTTCTAATGTCCACAAAACAACAAAAGAGATCGATTGTACTATTGTGACATTCCTCTGTAATGATCCTAAGAGTGACAAGATGGTCAACGGTCGAGTGATGTCTCCTAAAACCAACTTTCCCTTTAGCTCTTTTGCCATGATTTTCGAGCCAAAGGCTAAGCTTCTTTTCCAAAATGAGCCCATAAAGCTTGACTAGGATGTGGTTAATTATAATGGTCCTATAGTTAGAGGGAATGATTTTGTCCCCATTTTTAAAGATAGGAAAAATAAGGATTTGTGTCCAAAGTTGAGGGAAGCCATGATTTACCACGAAATTGAGAAGCTTGTGTAGATGAGGAATGAGGATAGATCTTCCAATTTTAAAGATATCAATTTGGTATCCCTTAATATCTTTAGCTTTCGCATTAGAGAGTTTATTAATCCCTGATTCAACGTCTTCTAGAGAAAATATATCTTCCTTAATAGGAGTGTTTAAGATAGTGTCCATAATGTCCGGAGAGTCATACAACTTCTTAAGATAATTGTCCCAATTTTCTAAGGGGATAGAATGATTATCTTTAGTTTTACGAACAAGCACATTCTACCAAAACAAATTGGGTGCAAATTTAGAAAGGTGGAGAAGATGCTCTTGTCTCTTATTAATATATGACCTCTTCTTCCTTTTGATAGGATCTTTTTATAAATTTGTATTCTGAAGCCTAACGATTTCATTAGGGGCATCTCTAATTTCTTTCCTCGAAATTTTACAGTCCTTGTCACACCAAGGATTGGAAGTTCTATTATTCTGCTTATACGAAGTCTCATTAGAGAACTTGCTAATGGTAGTGGAAAGGGTAGTAGTAAAGTGGTAATAAATTTTATTAATGTTGTTATTATAAGTTAGGGGTCCTATCTCCCTTTTTAAGTCCCTTAAGAAAAGGTCAACATTACTTCTATCGAAGCGAATGTGTCTTTTCTTTTCATTGGTCTCTTGTACATGGGTGGTATGCATAACAAGATTTAGGGATAAAGACAAAGGTTTGTTGTCAGAGTTAGGCTCATACCCATTAAGAAGCTCAAATATTGCATTAAAATTGAGGATATGGGTGCTAGAAATCTCATAATCCATGACTTTCTACCCAGCCCATGGAAACAGGTCATTAGACCGAAGGAAGGCCATTGGTTAATACCATTAGAAATGATTAGGTCTTTGGAACTACAAAGTTTAAGGAGCTCAGTGCCGAAAAAGTTCTAAATTATGTCTTCAAAGTTTGTATTAAATCTATTAGCTAAGTTACCATCTTCATCAAGCCACAGGGGGTTAAGGTTAGGCTTGTTAGTTAACATAATAGCTCGGTCAGTAGCAGTTACAGCAGTAAAGTCCCCGAGAAAAGGCTATTACCTTCATTTCTTAGGTTGTAGATGTATTTTTCTAAGGTATTGAAAGAGAAATTATTATCCAAGTTGTTTTTCATATAGGATGTACAACTGATAGGAGTGAAATTGCATATTGCAAGAAAGATGCTATTAGTGGAAGAATAAGATATCTTGATCCAAATGTACTGATTGAAGGGGTCGATTTTATGAATTCGGATGTGAGAGGAAACAATTTTCCTTATATAATAGCCTATACAATGAAAACTCCTTCGGGAGGATTTATTATTCCAAGATGACCAAAGAGTGAAATCGTGAAGGTGAGGGACCCAAGATTCGTCATGCTCCCAAGTTTCAACTAAAAGAATAAGATCAATATCACTCATGATATAACTTAACATAGGACCTTTACAGCATGGAAAACCACAACAATTCCATAAGAGGATCTCGATTGATGCTAATCCCTATTTATCATGCAAGTTTGGGACTCTATCTCCAATAATAGCTTTCCTATTCCTAATGATTGCCCATTTTCCTTCCTTTCTTAACTCCTTGACATTTTGTACTTCTTTTCTAAGTTCAGCTTGGACTTCTGGAATGAGATATTCATTTATAAATATTCTTGTTCCTTTTAGGCTTGGGGATTTCCTGAGTATATTTAATTTAGGGTCATTACAATTGACCTTGACAAGGATTAGTCTATGTTTATGCTCAAGTATCTTTCCTACTCTTATTGCTTCTGTGAGATAAGTTGTTTGAATTTGAGATTTTGTTTTTAATTGTTGTTTTACTATTTCTCATGTGTCCTCATTATTTTTCTATTTTATACCAACAATTGTAAGGTGTAAGGCTCTTTTGTGGCACTCATGGTCAAGTACAATTATTTTATTAAATTCCTCTTTTATGGGTTTATTATCTAATTTTCTTCATGTTATTTAGGGCTTAGCTATTATGTAGTTATTCTTTTAGATTTGTAATCTTGTTTTCCAAGGTGTTATTTTCTTGAACCATTGATTGTTTACTATGTTCTATTTCTTGAATTCTACTTTTCATTCCTTGGAGTTCAGTCCCGAGTGTGATTATTTTATTTTCTAGTGATTTGTGGTTATTGTTTAGCATTGTAGTTAATTCTAGTTTAAAATGGTTTTCTCTTTCTTCTCTTCTTCTTTCTAAAGATTCAATGGACTCATAAATACTCTATAGGGTAATTTGACTTTGTCTCCCTTTGCTAGAGGGAGGATTAGAAATGTGATGGGAAGTACTCATAGTGTAAATAAGAAAAACATAACAAGAAGACTTGGGTAAGTGGGAACATATGCACCTTTCCAAGTTGTATTGAGTGTCGTGGAACAAATTTGAGGTTGCACCGTAGTGTTATAGAGATATTTTGGCACTGAAACCCCAATCATATATGTCTGTAAACCAAGGGATTCTAAGTCCCTAAAAGTGTTGCTTCATACCCTAAAGGAGCAAGGTTAGTTGATTACATCATCTCCCAGAAGTTCTCCATGAAAAATTGCTCCGAACTGGTCAAAACTGGACCATATAGACTGCTCAGTGCTAAGGGTGCGATGTATCTCACCTGCCACATGCAAAAAGTGTGATACATACTAGAAATCATTTTTGTAGGGTGTGGTGAGCGAGAGTGGACAAATGGTAGAGACAGTTTGCAAGGTGGATGATTATGGAATCTTCCAGAAACTTCTCTTGTGACACTTGCCTTTCTGAATTCCCCCAGGGATGAGTAATAGATCATGAAATCTCCAAGTGGAATTGAGAACTATCAGAGAGAGGACACTAATCAAAATCCCAAAAGCTAACTCACCCACCTGCAGACATCTATATATGGATCCCTCATCCTAGAGATCCAAAGGCTGGAATCTTGTATTTTGTAAGGAAGTGCTATTGGTTTCTTTGTGGAACATCATAGTGTTGGGTGATCTAGCTTTTCACGAGGTGAAGAAGGGCTTTCATGCTGGGAGGATGGCACTGGGTCAGATCAATGGGTTGTAATCCTCTCTTCTACTACTTCTATCAATAAAGCTATTTGAGTTTTCCTCCATATTCTAGTATGTCTTTGAATCTTGAATTGATATATTCTTTTGTATGGTCAAGATATATATTATCCTATATTGTTTATGATTGTAGATCTCTATGCTTTGATGGTATTATGCTGCTTTGACTCTAGAGGTGTTCTTTGAAGCGGGACAAGCGAGGAAGGAGCAACAAAGATCTGTCAAAGGAGAGAGGAAACAAGCAAGGAGCCAAGCACAAGACTGAGGTTGGTACTCTTTGCTTCTCTCTCATCTACTTCTCATAAAGGAAAACACAAGTAACTTTAGTTTGTTTGTTTCTAAGATAGCTACCCGTTTTAGTGGGACTAGCACCTCTGAATGGACACTAGTTTTCCCGATAACAAAATGGTGACTCCGCTGGGGATCAACTAGCTTGTTTTCTTGTTTATATTAGTTTGATTTATAAACTATAGAGAAATCCTAAAGTTAAGCCATCTCGCCTTCAAACTGCATTTGCTATGCAAGTGCAAAGTAGATCAATGCTGCTTCAGTCCATCTCTGGGTTTTGTTTATAAACTGAACAATTGATTTGCAAACATCCTAATTGCCCTGGTGGTGGCTCAAGTAACCTCATTAGATCAGCCCCTATGATTTGTACTTACTGACTATCATTAGCTCAGCCTAAATCCATGAACTAAGCTGCAAACTGTGACCAAAAGCCAAGTTAAAGTCTCATCCCTGTACCATCGCACCTTCTCTTCTAGGAAATTTGGATGCATCGCACCTCCCATGTGCAGTAGGTGAGATGCATCCTTGTTTCCCTGTGTTACAGGTGGGATGATCAGATAAGACTAATTTTGTCTCCAGATTTTGGTTTTTTCTTCACTCTCTTCAGCTTTATTCAGGAGTTTTGTTGTTTGTGATCAGTATACTACTGTAGAAACTCCCTTCCTTTGCATTATTTAGCCTCCATTGTACAAAGAACTGTGAATTTTTTTATGTATTTTTCACCATTTAAAGTTCTCTTTTACAAAGAAGTAGCTTAATCAAACTGCTGTCTTTTGATTTGGAAGTGTCGCAAGTGTCGTTTTCAGTCAAAGAAAAGAATCCTACTATTCTTGATAGTCGATTACATTGTTACTCTTGTATTTGATTTGAATTAATAGTTTTTCAAGTGTCGAAAGCAATTTTCAATTCAAAATCGCAAAGTGTCGTCATTGTCTTCCTTTCGTTTTTGAAGAGAAAATTGTTAGTACTGTCGTTTTGAAAAGATAATTCAAATTTGCACTTAGCATTCTTTTTGTCATTTACACATTAAGAAAGCGGAAAACAAATACATGCATGTGCATTTGCATTTAGACTGCTTGTTGATTTTGATTTAGGATAGTGCATCTAGTGTGTGCTCTCTACTCTATGTTGAAAGAATCTTGCTTCTCTTTCCTTATAGCTAGGATTTTAATTACAAAAAAGAAGATTAAACGACTGTTTATCATCTTAGATTGCATTTTAGGAATTGTATATCTACATCATGTGGTGAACCTTAAAGGAAAACTTCTTAAGAAAGATCAACTATAAAATAAATTTAATGAACATAAAAATGTTTTGGAACCTAACGCACAACATTTAGAAGTCTAGGCTAGAGTCGTATTTCGGCATCGTAAAGCCTAGTAACTATCGCTTTCATCATTGGTTGGGTGATTCCTCCTCTTTGAGACGACAAGTGATAGTACGGACTTGTGCTCCCACGTACCGTCAAGTATATATTGGGGGAACACAATAGGCTATATCCTTTATCCTTAGGAAGCCGTGTTTGCCGCCCTATCGATCACAATGCACTGAACACAGCATTCGGGAAGATTGACTGCCGTACTGTAAAAAGTATTTTGTAGTTTTGCAATTGGTTTGGTAATCCCTCTATGTAGATTTCCAGAGTAGTCCCTTTTGTTCCTTTTCTGACTCCTTAAAGGAAAAGGTCCATCTGAGCACTTGTCACTTCAGGCTCATTAAAAATCGAAGGCAACTAAAGTCATCTTTAGCTTTTTCTTGACTCTTAAAAATTGAAAAAGCAAGTTATGTCAAAGCATCATAAAATTTATTTTAATTAGAATAACGTCACTATTCCCTCATTGGTCTTAGTTTGAGAAAATGGAGTCCACCAACCAAGGATTTCCCCTTGGGGGAAATCCTAGTCCTTTCTCCTCTTGGGGAGATGTTGGTGCACCTCATATGGCTACATTGTCCCTTCTGGGATTGACAATCGTCTTGCCAATATGGCTCTTCTCAACCTCTGTTATCCAAACCACCATGATTCCTAAACAAGCAAGTCAACAAATAGATGATACTAGAGTTACCCCCAACCTTCTTCTTCGTTTGTTTCTCCCTCCCCTCCTTCCTATTTGCTTGGTGAAGATGGTAAAGCTAAAAACCAAGTGACTGAGAAGAAGAAGAAAGGGAAGGAGAAGGAGAAGAAGAAGAAGAAGGAGACAAAGGCAAAAAGGGGCAACCATGCATCATCTAGTGAAAATCCACACACTGCACCGTCCAAACCTAAATCTCCATGTGTCATTTGCAAAGGAGACCACTATCATTGAGATTGTCCTCGCATCCCTCGGATCTTAAGGGATTGGTCTCCTCATTTGCACAATCCGGTGTCGTCAACCTCTAACAATCATGTTGAGAGTACACTGTCGACTAGCGAAAACAAAGTCTCTGAGTAGAAAGGAAAATATAAATTTCCTTGTAAACCGTGTGAAGGCGATCATGTCATCCACCATTGTCCCTTCCTGGATGAAGCTAAAAGAGTTTTCGATAACCGTCCTGCTTCAATGTTACGGCTTCTTCCTGGATACAAGAAACTCTTGCCGAGTCTGTCTCTAGTTGAAAATCCGACTGGCACACCTTTGTGGTCAGTCGAAGAATCTATCATTGAAGATAAACCCTCCGAGTCCACATCGGACCAAAGCCAACAGGTCGAGACGACAGTCGACCTAGTCTTGTCTTCGGAAGGTCTACCTTCAGATGATACAGTCACTGAAGGGAATGAGAATGAAACTGTTCAAATTCTTTTCATAAACACAGACTCTGATGAACATGGGGGCAATCTACCCATTCCTTTACCATAGGAAGGAAGTTCGTCAGAGTCATATCCGGTCGTTTATTCGGTCCCACGTCCGAGCAACCTAGTCGTTTCCTTCAACTGGAATCTACTAGGCAGACCTCGTCTACCATCTAATGTACCATTCTGAATCATTGCACAAGCTTACAAAATGGTAACGGTTGGTACTATCATAGATGAAGGGGCTTCTGTGAGTATCCTTTCCTCAATTGCTTGGAAAGCGATTGGTTCGCCATCGCTTCTACCTGAGATGCGAAATCTGACAGGCTTCTTCAAAGGAACCAGTCGACCGTTAGGGATCCTTCCAAATGTGCCTATAAATTTGAGAGGGAAAAGTGTTTATCTGAACGTAATGGTAGTCCAAGGACCTTTAGATTATAATATACTCCTTGGGCATGACTACATTTATAGCATGGGAGCCATTGTCTCCTCACTCTTTCGAGTGATGTGTTTTCCGCATGAAGGCAGAGTGGTCCAACTCGTAGTCCAGCTTTCATTCCCCGGATCACACACAACTAATAGTCAAATGTCGTCCCTAACTGGTCTTTTCAGACAAGGAATTTCTCAATGAACCCCGAGTCCATCCACCTGATGAGCGTGAGTAATTCGGTGATTGTGACTGAAACCCAGGGGGCATGCACCCTGGTTTGCTCTGGCAGAAAAACCTTGGGTATAGGGTAGGTTTCCACGAAGGATATATGACTAGTCTGACACACCCGTCTGGTTAGTAAAATGGGATTGGACTAGAATAAGATACCTCCATCAGAAGGTATGCCTTTCTTGATAAAACAAATGTTTTATCTGCAAATTGAAGGGTAACCTGGAAACTCTACTTCACTATACCTGGGGGCATGCAAACCTTTTCACATGTAGGTGAAAAGCAACCATTTATTTTCTTAGTTTGTAGGTTCTTAACCCTTTAGACTCGTAGGATTGGTCATTCCTAGATTACATAGAGAAAGGATCCGGAGCAAAGTTTTGAATGGTGCAAGATCCCTAAAAATTGAACCTATCGATGAGACATCCTTATTATACGACTGGCACGAGCAGTTTTACGCAAATTTCAAGCTCATTAAAAATTAAACCTAAGCAATGATTATATGTTCCACCAGAGTTTAAGCTCATTAAAAAATGAACCAACCTCTAGTAAATAACCATTATGAATGCATTATCATCAGCTTTTGAGCCTTGGTTGTGTTCTTACCATCACCTCCACTCTGTTTTAGCGGATCATACGCCTCCATTTGATTGTTTACCCTTTTGAGGAACAACTGCGATGAGTGATTCTGTTAGCCATCCTCTTAACATTTCCGTGATTGGAAAATTCCAAACCTTACCTGGAACTAGCTGCTACCTGAAAATATCACTCGTTCCTCAAAAAACGAGTCTCCTTTAAGCTCTTTTCATCTGACTCGTAAAATATGAAAAGATTGTCGAGAAATTGGCCTCTCCAGCTCGTTAAAGATATCGGAAGTGCTATCCCTCCTCTATATTTTAATCTTTTTGGACCTGAGGGATCATTACATAAAAAGATCGAGCACTTGTCTTGTTCGGCTCATTAAAGCTATCGAAAATTCATCCCTTCCGTATTATTTTATACTTTTTTGGACTTAAGGGATTATATGATGAAAAAGAACTACTGGAGTTTCCTTTCTGTCCCTTTTCAGACTCTCTAAAATTGAAAAAGGGTCGAGTTATCTTTGTCGTTAAACTCGTTAAAACCAATAGCGACAAACTTGTCCATGCAGACAAGAACGAGTTTCACTGTCGCTAGGCTCGTTAAAACATAGCAACAGGTTTGCTCGAAGGGAAAATTATAGAACAAGCATATGTTATCCTCCTCAAGCTTGACAAAAATAAAGAGTTACTGCTCAGCAATGACTGGGGAAAAATTGGGAAGAAAACTTGAAGAAACTTTTTTCGTAGCAAGTCACTCTTGAACATGACACTTTCACTCCATCACCATGATTGAGTCGGGTTGGGTTATTTCGTTCACTGGTCATATTACCATTGGTCCATCGTACCATCCATTCTTGGGGTTAACACTACCAATTCATTTCAGTGTCGCCAATATGTTCAAGAGAAGTCACTCAAAGAATTCACCAACCCAGCTTGTGTCTCATCCGCTGCAATACCTTCACGCTTCATTCTTTCATGATTGCCACCCTGAACCCTGTATCATCAGATCACTTTCATCTCCACAAAATCATTTGCTCCATTCTGTGTCATGGATGTGGGATTCACTAAGGCCCTCCTACGATGGGTCACTTATTTTCGACGATAGCTCATTATCCAAGAAGTTGATCTAGAAACAACCCTTTCAGTACTTTGAAGCTTGCATGCCTCAATGGCAAGTTTCTCACTTCTGGAGAGAGGTTTACGTCGCTAGCCTTCAACCGAAAGATTTCGTGTGGTGTTCGACGCCAAGTCCCTTTTTCACACCACGTGAATTGTACTGTCGTACCTTGAGGGTCATCATCATTATCAGTGATTCCTCTCGCACTTGTTAACAGCTTACATCATTGGCTGGTAATCAGGCAATGTATGTCCATGTTCAACTCCAGAACATTTTTTCACATGGATCGACTTGTACCTCTGGCAAATATTTAACAAGTTTGAAGACCTCGGATCTAGTTTCATCCATCTGGGATGTGATACATTCAGAAAAATGAAGACATCAAATGTACATCATTACTGCACAGATGATCATCTGAATCAAAGGATGATGGCTCTATCAAAATCATCAGTCTGCCACACAGACAGTTGTCTATCCTATGTACATGAAAATGAATTTATAAATATGAGAATGGGAATGCCCGCCTCAGCCAAATCATGAAAATATTATGAATATAATGTATTGTATTGTATCTTATTACAGTTCACCTTCCAGTTTGAAAAACCTTGGATCCTCATGATAAAGCATTTCACCCGACATAAAAAGATTAATGACCTCATGCTTTAGGGGGAAACTGTTATAGACATATTTGGGCACTGCAACCCCAATCACATATGTCCATAAACCAAGGGATTCTAAGTCTCTAAAAGTGTTGTTTCATACCCTAAAGGGACAAGGTCAGCTAATTACATCATCTCCCAGAAGTTCTCCATGAAAAACTACTCAGAACTGGTCAAAACTGGACCATACAGACTGCTCAATGGTAAGGGTACAATGCATCTCACCTGCCACATGCAAAAAGTGTGATGCATACTGAAAAGCCCTTCTGTAGGATGCGATGGGTGAGAGTAGACAAATGGCAGAGACAGTTTGCAAGGTGGATGATCATGGAATCTTCCAGAAACTTCTCCTATGACACTTGCCTCTCTGAATTCACCCAGGGA
>APFE030506945.1:0-60742 GCA_000404065.3 Pinus taeda
TGTTTGTCACTAGAGAGTCTTAGACTCCTAGGGAGGTTAGATTTGTCCGCAAATATAACTCTTTCCGCATGACAGATGTTGTTTTAGAAGTGCTTTTGATCCTAACTTGATGATGATGATGCCTCAATACTTCTTACTGATATATGCATGATCAGATATGATAGTAAACAGTTAGCACAGGTTCAGGGGGAGCATATGAATAATGCATTGTTGGCATTATGGTTAGAAGTCATTAGTGATGATGCTTATGTGGCTAAATGATACATCTTGCTACTTATTGTTGGTTGGTCAAGAAAATGGTATTGCAGGTTACAGGTCCGGATGCTGGTGACAAATGCTTATGGTACATATCATATATGGTGTATGATAGTTGCTGATGACTATCATGGTCTTGCTTAGATTACTAGTCATTGTTATAAAAGTCATGTATATGTTAGTTTGAGGAAAAGCAGTGGGACAGACTCAGGAAAATGGGTCTGATATGGTTCAGTCATTTATTTGCTTTGTTTGATGATGGTTACAATCTGCTGATGATGTGTGGAAATGTGTTGGTATCCATAAGATGTTGTTTTAGAAGTGCTTTTGATCCTAACTTGATGATGATGATGCCTTGATACTTCTTACTGATATATGCATGATCAGATCTGACAGTAAACAGTTAGCACAGGTTCAAGGGGAGCATATGAATAATGCATTTTTGGCATTATGGTTAGAAGTCATTAGTGATGATGCTTATGTGGCTAAATGATACATCTTGCTACTTATCGTTGGTTGGTCAAGAAAATGGTATTGCAGGTTACACGTCCGGATGCTGGTGACAAATGCTTATGGTACAGATCATATATGGTGTATGATAGTTGCTGATGACTATCATGGTCTTGCTTAGATTGCTAGTCATTGTTATAAAAGTCATGTATATCATTTGATGTAAAGGTCATAAAACGACCTATTTTGTTACCCCACTATGCATGGGATAGATGATGTAATGTTCTTGTTTTTGACATGTATAAACATTTCGTATATCCCCACTTGGTTGGGTGGATGAGTCAAAAATGGTGTATCCCCACTTGGTTGGGAGATTGATGTAAGTATGAGTCATTGGTGATAGGAAGGTCATACTCACTTAGTTGAGTTGTAGAGTCATGTTATTCTTTTGAAAAATATTTTTGTAGACCCTGAATGTGCTCAGGGGGAGCATGGACGGATTGGTACATCTTGGCATGTACAAAGGAAGAGCTCAATCAAAGATTTCAACATGTACTCAGGGGGAGTATGGACAACATAATGTATATCAAGGGAGAGAATATCTTGGTCTGCCCTTTGCCCTTGATGTCAAAGGGGGAGAGTGACTTGGTGTGGTTGTTGCCATCAAGTGCAAAGGGGGAGATTGTTGGCATTATGATACAGGTATGATACAGGTGTTGTCCTTGATGGCAACTCACTCAGATGACAGATTATAGTGCAACAAGTCAATAGCAAAGATTTAATGATCAGAAAGAGGTATACGCATGTTCACCATGACAAAGGTGTGTATACATGTGGGTTAGTAGAACAAAAGGAGCGTATGTCGTACACACGCAGTTTCACAGAAGGGAAAATGCATACGTGTTGGAAACCTAAGTTTTGGTCCGTGGTATTTGGTCCATGGTATTTGGTCCGAGGTAGTGACCCCAGGTATTGGGTCCAAGGTATTGGTCCTACATGGTTTTCGACCATGGTATTGAGAGAGGTCTAAACATATATAGGGAGGAGAAGATCATTAGGCCATGGATGGAAGTGGAGCAAGTATTGAATATATCATGAAGTGTTAGATCCAGTATGCAGGTTATGGGTTTGTGATGCTTTGCTTGATCTAAACCAAGAATGCACCTATGTGGATGATGATGGACGATGGATCAGGATCTTAAGGCTTGGAGTGTATTATGTGGTTTGATCATGGATAGTCTAGATCTGAATTACTGATGCATATTTAATTGTATAAATGTTATGATCTGGGTATGTATGATGCCTGGGGTCGCTACAAAGCTAAGATTAAATATTTGCAGATCTGTACGCGGGTTAGATTTGGTAAAAGCGCGTATACATGCGACTTTGGTTCATCAGAGTAGTGTATACACTATAAGATTTGATATTTGAGGTTGTAATTGGATTTGGTTATTGTTGCAGAGTTCTGTGTTCTGATGTGTGTTTTGGTGACTGTGTTTTGATGACAGGGTTTCAGTGATTCAATGTTGGGTGATTCAGAGATTGATTATGCAAGTGTAGCTAATGGTTGTATTGCATTGGTGATTGATTTTGAGCTTCAATGTTGTTGATGGGTCCAGTATGAAAATTGGATGAAACGTGGCCTTCAGATTTTGGTGTTGTGCTTAAGGAGTATCCAGTATAAAAATTTATGAAGCGTGGTCCCTGGAGGAAGAGAGAAGGTCGTCGCCTTTTGTAGGCTGGCACCTATGTACTGATAAACATATCGGCCAATGCAAGAGCTAGGGGTTGGAGCTCCCTTCCAGTAGTAGCTGGAAAACGAGCGAAGGTTGGAGCCTTCAATAGGCCGGTGCCTACGTACTAGTAAATATACCAGCTAGTACAAGAGCCAAGGGGTTGTAGCTCCCTTCCAGTAGTAGCTGGAAAACGAGAGAGGGTTGTAGCCCTTTGCAGGTGGTTGCCTGCATACTGGTATGAGTCTACGCTAGTACAAGATTGTAAACAAGTTTTTCTAATATTAAAGGAATATGGAAGCAGGTGGTTTTTGTCCCGCATTGGGTTTCCACCTTACATCATGGTGTTCATGTGTGTTTCTTATGTGTGATGATCTGTTCTATTTTACTGCACCTATTTACTTCTTATATGGTTAATGAAGTTCTGATGCACTAATTAAATATCAACATATGAAGGATTAACTGAATCATAAGTTTACTGAATCTATGCTAGTTGCTTTAACCACAATTGTGTGTACACGCGGGTTACCTTAACTGAAGTAGCGTATATGAATCTGAGTGTGAAATGAAAAATTTATATTGATTTCTAATACTGATCACCCCCCCCCCCCCCCCCCCCCCCCCCCCCCCCCCAACCCCCTCCAGTATATTTCCAACAACTGGATCAAGAAAAGTGCTTCTCATATCATATCAGAAAATTACATAACAATGTCTTCCACAAGTCTTGAACTCGAAAATTCTTAGTGCTTTTACATCAAAAGTTTGAATCCTAATGAGGCTCTAGCCCTCTTTATTTATACAACTGAAGTCTCCAATGACTTCCTTAAATCTAGGGAGGCTCGGCTCCCAAACTCAATATTAGTTGGCTCTTTAACTATCACTGGCTCGATTGCCTTTTGATCTTCATGACTCGGTTGCTTGCGACTCCGAGCTAGTGTGATTTTATGGAGGAATATTAAAATGAGTGAGGATTAAATGAGGAGGATCTATCTCCTACAATCTCTACTCCTTTTCTCATTCGAGTTTCTACCCTTGATTAGCCAAAATTGCCATGATTTTCTCTCAAAAACCTGCAATCAATGCACATTAGTCCACTAGACATAACATCTCACTTATACTCATCTGGTTAAGTAAAATATAATCAAAATATGTAAGGAATTATGGGAAGAGTTAATTTAAATAAGCTTGGAGGTGTATCAAGATCCATAAAGTTACCCACTGATGAGGCTCATCATTACCCACTCATGGAATTTACCCATGGTATTGTAAGTGACGTCCACCTATGGTATTCATTCAGCCATGGTATTTATCCACCAATTGAATTTACCTGTGGTATTGTAACCAAAAAAGGCTATAAGTAACAAGTCACATTTTGTAAAAGGACAGATTGTCCACCACAATGTAATTTTTATAGTTATTCTTTATTTTAATAAAATAATTATTTTTGGTTTTGTTTAATGTGTTTTCTCCTATTTTCTTCTACATTTTCAAATTTTCAAATCTTGGGGGCCTCTCCCCCCAAATCCATTTCAATTTTTTAGATCTTGCGGGGCCTCCCCCAATATCTGGATCAGTGGTTTCAGATCCAGGTTACAACTCCATGGGAATGAGGGTTTGACGCATATTTTAGTTTCAAATTTTTACAGAAATCTTCAACAAACTTCATGCACGTGCTACGACCTCCACGTAGCACTTTCTTGGGCAAAGTGGGAGGAAATTTTCCATTTTTTGCAAGAACATTTTAGGCAGTGAGTTTGCAGATTGTATATGAAACTTTTGTGGAAAACTTACAAAAAAGTAACAGATCTAGATTGTTTGTAAAAAATAGCCAAATTCAAAAAAATCAGCTAAATCGAAGTACGGATGAGGGAGATATCGCTAATTTAAAATGAGTTGTGTTGCTGAAATTTTCTAATGACAATTCGTGGGTGGTAGATCTTCTATTATTTTTTGTAGGTTTTTGTGTAGAATATTAGAAAATTTATTGAATATCTGAGCTCCTCTTGAAAAATCACTCAATTTAAAAAAAAAAAATTGGTCGAATTGGAGTTTGGATGAGGGAGATATCATTGATTTAAAATCAGCTATTGTTTTAAGAACTTTTGTGACGGCGAGACAATTGCATTGCAAATCTGAGTTTCCAGAGTGTCCAGATAGGGATTTCAATCACATCGGAAGATGTAGAATGGTCATTTATTTCTAAAAAAAGGTTATAATAAAGATTCTGAGTTATATTGACCGAGTTATGCACATTTTAAATTAGTTTTTATATTTGGAGCAACATTCGGAGCGGGTTCCCAGATGCATTATTACTTCCTCGAAAGGTGAGGCGCGGAAGGGTTAACCATGGAGGGGGGAAGAGGAGGGGGCTTCACTCCCTCCTACAAGGAGGCGGTAGCTAACAAAAGAAAGACACCACCAGATAGACGCAGAGGGAGAGCGGAGGAAGGAAGGAGAAACAGGGAAGAGGAAGCAGAAGGCTCCAAACCGGAGGAGCTTGAGGGCACAAAAGACAAGGAGAAAATTGACAAAAGGCAGGGAACAAAAGACAAAAATTAGAAGGGACCATGCAAACCCAAGGCTAAAATCACTCCTAGATAGTATTAAATAATCCAGAGCTGCAGGTCTACAGGGAGCACATGCAGACGTACACTATCATATGCAAATTTATGGACTTATGGCCCACTGAAAAAGCTTTACAATCCTGGATCCGATACCACTAGAAACCCAAAGGGAGCATTGATCTCCATCTGGGGTGAAAAGGTTTTTTCACTGTGGTGTTCACCAACATCGAGGACAAAGAAAAAGTGTTTGAGGGAGGGCCCTACTTCTATGCTGCGGCAGGGCTTTATATGAGGCCCTGGAAGATGAACTTCGTTCCAGAGAGGGAAACTTTCACCTCGGTCCCTGTTTGGGTAAGACTCTAGTCTCTACCTTTGGATTATTGGCAAACAGAATCGCTAGATGCCATAGGCAATAAGTTAGGGAGGTTTATCAAAGCGTCTGAAGCCACAAGGAGGGGAAAATATACTTCCTTTGCTAGGATCTATGTGGAGATGGATCTATCTAGAGCTCTTCCGGATGAAGTTATCTTGGAGATTTTTTATGAGGATTGGGTGCAGACAGTAGACTATGAACACATCCCATTCAGATGCCGCAGATGCCATGAACATGGACACCTGCTGAGAGACTGCCCTCTCAGTAAAGCAGAAAACAAAAACAAAAACAACACAATGAAAGACACATACAGCTTTCACAGAGTAGTCCACAAAGGAAAAAATGGAAAGAAAGGGCCAAAACAATATCAAGCGGGAGGGAAAAAGGACAATCAGAATCAATACCAAGTTCTTGAAGTGGATGTTGAGACAGAGGTAGAAGATTGAGCTATGAAGGAGGGTTATGAAAGACGGAGGAGGAAGAAGATAATGATCTAACATGGGAAAATGAAAGCAGAAAAGGCACATGATGAGTGATTCAGAACAAGAAATGGATCAGGAAATGAACCAGAGTGAGATGGAAACAGAGGACAATGAGTTACAGGAGATTCTTGATAGAGAAAACCTAGATCTAGAAGGATTCCTAAATTAGGGAACTCTTGGAGGAGTTGAATCATTACCACAAGAAAAGATCAATAGAATACAACAACTATTCCTATGGAAAATGCGAGCAAAGAGTTTGGAGGAAGTAAATAACATTGAAAGACAGAGCAAAGAAGGAGGGAAAGCAGCAAAAGCGGCTCTGAGGCTAGCACACATAAATCCTGGAAAAAAAAAGAGGCAGAAAAAATAGAACGAGCTCCTGATGGAATGTGGAAAGCTCATGGTAGACTCAAGTAAGATGAAAGATCTAACCAGCTACTTTTTCACCAATCTTTAATTATGAAGTTCACAACATGGAATATTAGAGGTCTAGGCAATAAGAGAAAACAAAGAGTGCTAGATAATAGGATGAAACAAGTAGCTCCGGATATAATTTTTGTCCAAGAAACAAAATGCTCTATACAAAAGCTAAAGCAAATCCATAGTAAATGGCTCAGCAGATTTGAGTTTCTAGAAGTCAAAGCAGAAAACTCAGTAGGAGGTATCCTCACGCTATGGAATCCCCTAAAGATTGGAATAATCGATGCGAAGGCATCAAGGAACTATTTATCAGTGGTCATACAGCCAGTAGGTGACAGGAACACCTATCTAGTCACGAATGTTTATGGCCCCCAAAAGTTGGATGACAAAATAAAGTTTTTAGATTCCTTGGTTGATCTCCGGATCAGGTATGCAGGGTTACCTTGGGTCAGAGGAGGAGACTTCAATATGATAGGATCTCTCTCGGAAAAGAAAGGGGGTACAAGAGTTCTAAACAAGGATGCCGCAGCCTTCCAAAACTTTTCAGAAAACATGAAGCTAGTTGACATTGAGACAAACAATGGCCTCTGCACTTGGAATAATAAAAGACGAGGGAATTCCAAGGTAGCATCTAAGTTAGATAGATTCATGATCTCGGAGGATGTCATGCTTTTAGATAAGGAAATAATTGTAGGAATTCTCCCTTATAGTGGCTCAGATCATTGGCCGGTACAAATGGAGATCAAGGGCATAGGCACCCCTACAAACAGACCTTTCAGATTTGAAAACATATGGCTGTCACACCCTGATTTTATCAGCAACATTGAAAACTAGTGGGCGGAAGATCTGCAAATCCAGGGATCATTAATGTTCCTGCTACACAAGAGATTAAAGCACATCAAGTTGAAGCTAAAAGTTTGGAACAAGGATATTTTCGGAAATATTTTTGCAGGTAAGAAATCGGTGGAAAATAAAATTCTAGAGCTCAACCAAACTCTGATCAAGGAAGGATTTGATAAGAACAAAAATGAACAGCTAGGAAAATACCATCTAAAATGGGAAAAGTTGTGTAAACAAGAGGAAATTTTATGGAAACAAAAATTAAGAGTGCAATGGATTAAGGAAGGAGAACGCAACACCAAATTTTTCCACAGATCTACCATTGCTAATTAGACTCACAACAGGATCTCTTCGGTCAAGAATGAGGATGGGCAGATCCAGCAAACCCATGAGGAAATTGAAGCTATGTTAGTTAATCACTTCAGGGGTATAGCTCAGGAAGACATTTTAGTAAGGGAGCCTTTCATGAAAGATTTCACTAATCACATCCCTAGGTTGGTAACCAGAGAGGACAATGATAATCTCAACAAACCTGTAACTGAAAAGGAGGTAAGCGAAGTTCTCAAGGAAATGCAAAATGGAAAAGCCCCTGGTCCGGATGGATTCAATGTGGATTTTTTCAAATTTTGTTGGAACATTGTTAAAAAGGATATTGTAAGGGTTGTGGAAGACTCCAGGCTGAACAAAACTATTTTGAAAGCTCTCAACACCTCCTTCATCGCCCTTATTCCAAAACAGGATAATGCCCAAATGGCAGAGAAGTACAGACCCATTGCCTTATGCAATGTTATTTACAAGGTTATTTCTAAGGTAGTGGCCAACAGACTCAAACCCTTGTTGCCTACAATTATTTTGGGTGAACAATCTGGGTATGTAGAAGGTAGAAAAATTCTTGATAACATCATTCAAGCTCATGAGGTGGTTGACTCGCTTACTAGCAAAAGAAAAGCGGGTATGATAATGCAATTGGACATTGCCAAAGCTTATGATAAAGTAAATTGGAATTATATCAAAAGAGTGCTTTCTGCATTTGGTTTTGATCATAATTGGATCAGATGGGTGCTGTCCCTAGTGACTTCTACCAGCTTCTCAAGGACTCCAACTATCGAAGAATGGGCAGGCTCTAACCCACCAACAATTTGTAGACGACACAATGTTACAAGGAATTCCTACAATCAAGGAAGCGATCGCTTACAAAAAAATTCTGAACAACTTTGCAATGGCATTAGGTATGGCGGTTAATCTCTCCAAATCTAAAATTTTTTTCTTTAACACTCACATTGCCATCGAGAGAAATGTTTCTAGGATTCTAGGCTTCCAAAGAGAGTCACTCCCCTCGAAATATCTAGGAGTTCCTCTAATGGTTAATCCTTTGCATAAGAGCATTTGGGAACCGTTAATTAGCAAGATGCAAGACAAAGTCAAAAAGTGGACTATCAGGTCTTTAAATCTGGCTAGCAGACTAGTTCTTGCAAAAGTAGTGCTCCAAGCTATCCCATTCTTTATGCTATCATCTCTTCCTGCCCGAAAAGGAGTCCTACATGTTAGAGCCTAGATTTGCCTCAGGCTGAAAAGACAAGGTTCTAACATAGTGGCGACCATACTGGGGAAGAAAATGGTTTTCTTTTTGATGTCATCTGTTTTATAAGCTACAGACAGAGCCTGAAGTTATGCCAGGTAGACTTTGAAACGCTTTTACTTTGCATTAGCGCAAGTAGATAACGCTACTTCAGTCAATCTCCGGTCTAGCTTGTAATCGTGACATTTGACCTGTAAATCACCCCAGTACATTTGAGAATTCTAAGCTTTTGGATGATAAGTTTAGAATTTGAAAGGTTGAACAAGTTGTTTATGTCCCTTTGTTTCTTGAAAATAGCACGCTGGCTTTAAAGAGATATACCAGAGCTAATCCAGATCCAAATCCTCCCCCTGTCTATGAAAATCCCAATTTGATTTCAAGAATTGTTCATCAAGAGAGCTTTATGACTCCCGTGTTTAAATCTCGTTCATGTCCTACAATTTTTAAGTATCTTGAAGAGCTTGATTTTGATGAAAAGTTTGAATTGTCATTGTTTGAAACCAAATCCGAAAGTGCTCTTGGTTCTATAGTTCCAAATCCTGACTTTGCTGCAGCTCTTGAAGTTGAAAGAAGCAATAAATCAATTGAGAATTTTATCTTGAAGCACCTCCAAAGTGAAATTAACTCTTCAAATATCGTTGATTTCCTAGAAGCTGCATCTGCATCCCTCGGATCTTCCGTAATGGCATCCACCTCAAAAATTCCTACCGAACCTCCCTTCATTCCCACCCTTGCCCCGCAGCCTACTATTGCTGATCAAAAGTCTGCTGTAAATTCACCTCCATCTACTCCTTCTACATCCAAAATTGCTTCACCTCCGCATACACCTCCTCACACACCTCACACATCAGCTGCACCTTCTCCCCCAACATCTCCAAGGCCGATTGCAAATCCACCAAGAGCAATGGCTGCTCGGTTTGCACCTCTCACGTTGCCTCAAGTTTTGGGTGACATGCCCACAGATTATCAGAGTAAAATTCCTTTGTTTGATGGCACTCCTCAAGGTACCATGGCTTAGCAACATGTGGACAAAATGACGGATTTCTTTGAGCTTCATGAGATTGATGCGGAAAACGTGACTATGAGATTATTCGTGCAGACTTTCGCAGTTGAGGTCAGAAAATGGTTCAGAGCTTTGACAGCCAGAAGTATTCCCACATTAGAAGAGCTTCAAAGACAGCTCTTGGATCACTGGGAAGTTAAGAAAGATCCTCTTCAAATCACTTCTGAATATACCAAGATCAAGTGGAATGCTGGTGAGTCTGTGCAAGACTATTGTATTAGATTCAATGCAGTTTATAATGCAATTCCTAATGATTTAAGGCCAACTAGAAAGTCAGCTTTGCTTAAGTTCCCGGACGGTTTTGATCCGGACATGGCTTATCAATTAAGAGAGAGAGATCCAACTACCTTAGAAGAAATGAAGAAAATTGTTGTTAATGTTGAGGCAAATTTGAATGACAAGAGAGCTAGATTGAAAAACGAGAAGCGAGTTTCAATAAAGGAAGAAGCTTCTACCTCAAATCAGGTGCTCCACAAGGTAGAAAAGATGATTGAAAGGTTAACACTTGATAAGCCTGAACCGCAGATCTGGAATCCTAATTTTCATGGACAGCAGCAACCTCAATTCAGGATCAAACAACGTGAGCAGCGAGCACAAGAACCGGCATCACAACAGCAGCAAGTAAAGACACCTCTTCAGCAGAATTTTGTTGGTCCCGAATATGATGATGAAGACCATGTAATAGGAGAAGAAAATCACTTCTTTACTCCTGATGATATGCCCACCTTTGTCACCGAAGATGATGAGTATGCAGAAAGTTCAGCTGTACAACAGGATGCAGATTTTATCTTGGCAAATGACACAACTCTTGAAGAGGAGTCAGATGAGTATCAGAGAGGTTATATGCATGCCTTGTCTGCCCAGCAGTGTCAGTATTCACTAAGAAACAGAAATTTCCCCATCAATCCAATCCAGAAGAGAAAGGAAGTTCCAACATATAAGAATGAGCCACCTGTTGTACCAAATAGAGGGAAAGAAGTTGTTGATCCTACGCCTAGCAAATCTCCACCAGCAAATGAAAGAGTCAATCAGACAATTGTATCAAAAGATAAAGCTGAGAAGAAAGAGGTTCCAGCCAAAGAGGTAGAAAAGACTTCTGCTTTTAGTTTAGAAAATGAAATTTCTAAATTGAAGGTATCCATTCCCTTGACTGAACTGATGAGGAACAACAGTTATAGAGGTTGGGTTTCCAAAATTTTGAACTTTGATCCAATGTCTGATATGGTGAGTGTGGAAGATGATCAACTTGAGCTGATTTTTGGACCAACATTGAATGGTGAGTCTCCAGACAGTGATGTGCCTCCTTTTTATATCAGTTTGAGAGTGCATGAGTTTGTGTTGCATAATGCTATGTTTGATTTCGGCGCCTCCCACAATCTTATGCCGAAGGCTATCATGGAGAAGTTGGGTTTGGACATTACCAGGAAATACCATGATCTTTATTCATTTGATTCTAGCAGGGTGAGATGTATTGGGCTCATTAAAGACTTGGTGGTCAGTTTGGATCAGATTCCGGCCAAAAATGTTTTAATGGATGTGGTGGTGGCAGATATACCTCCTAGATTTGGAATGCTTCTTTCCAGATCTTGGGGAGAAAAGATTAAAGGAACTATGCAACTTGATTTCTTCTATGCAACAATTCCTATGTTTGGCCAAATGAGAAAACTTTATTGGGAGCAGAAAATGAAATACATGATTACAAGCAAGGAGAAGCCAATTAATCATTTGATTAATTATGTACATACAGATTTAGAGTCTTTTGTTTTGTATTAAGATAGTTTCAATGAGATTGATAGTCAGTTAGTTGTAGCAGATGATATTCCAGAAATAGCAGAGAATTTAAGAGAAGTTTTGAAGAAAGAAAGTCAAGAAAAGGACAATATCATTCAGTGATCAGAAAAGGATAATGGACAGCAAGCAGAAAAAATACAGCAAACAACGTTTCAGCACTTAGAAGAAGAGGAAGATGGTCTGTGGACCATGGATTTTAATGGAGCAGTGGGAAATGATGGTGCTGGAATTGGAATTTTGGTACGCAGTCCTTTTTCTGCTTCGAACAAAGTGCCTAGTAATGTGCGGGTATGTTCTTACAAGCTTGCTTTTGATTGCTCAAACAATGAGGCTGAGTATGAGGCTTTGATTGCTGGCCTAAAAATCCTAAGAAAGCTGAATGCTAAGAGGATTGTTGTATATGTCGACTCCGAATTGGTGATTAAGAAAGTTAAAGGCGAATATCAAGCAAAACATCTTCGGATGCGGGCATACCGGAATGTTGTTCTAGACATCTTGAAGTTGTTTTATGATTATACTTTAACTTCTGTGCCTCGTATTCAAAATAGTATTGCTGATGCACTTGCTAAGGCAGCGAGTAATTTGACGATTCCTATGAATTCAAGTAATAAATTTAAAATCCATGTGAAACATCATCCGACTGTCCCGGACAATCAAAGAGATTGGCAAGTTTTTCAAGATGATGAAGAGATTGATGATTTTCTGCAAAACAAAGGTAAGTTCAAAGATACCTCAATTGATGTAGAACACGATGATGGAAAAGATGATGTGCATATCAATCAAATGGAAGTGTTGTAGCTCAAGGATAATGTGATTCCTAAAGGCTTGATACCTTTAGAAGAATTCTTTGATCATGATGACGTAGCCCACAAACCAACATTGCAGCCAACAGAGAAGGGAGTCGAAGAGGTGAATATTGGAACAACCGAACATCCGAAAATGGTAAAGTTGTCCAAAACATTAACACAAAAGGTAAAGGCCAAATATATCAGTTTGCTGACATCTTTTGCTGATGTGTTTGCTTGGGACTATTCTGATTTGAAGACATATGATACCAATATAATTCAGCACACAATTCCTATTAAGCCTAATCAGAAACCTTTCAGACATAAGTTAAGAAGGCTTAATCCAAAATTGCTGCCATCAGTTGAGAAGGAGGTAAATAGGTTGTACAAATCAGGAATCATTGTCCCCATCCGATTTTCTGATTGGATCTCTAATTTGGTGCCCGCGCAAAAGAAGACAGGTGAGATTCGTTTGTGCATTGATTTTAGGAATCTCAACAAAGTTTCATTGAAGGATAATTATCCGCTGCCAAAAATGGATCACATACTTCAGCGAGTTGTTGGAGCATCTCGCATGTCACTACTCGATGGTTATTTTGGATATAACCAAATTTTAGTCCATGAAGATGACCGAGACAAAACAGCATTCACCACTCTGTGGGGAACTTTTCATTACGCTAAAATGCCTTTCGGTTTGAAGAACACAGGCGCCACATTTCAGCGGGCAATGGATATGGCTTTCGCAAATGAGAAGGATGTCTTCTTAGTTGTGTACCTTGATGATCTAACAGTGTTTTCTAATTCAAATGAAGAACACATGTATCATTTGAAAACTATTTTTCAAAAGTGCAGAAAATATGGTGTGTCGTTGAATCCGAAGAAGAGCTTGTTCACCATGGATGAGGGAAAACTTCTTGGACACATCATATCAAAAGATAGCATTCGTATTGATCCAGCATGTGTAGAAGCAATTCAGCAAATTGATCTTCCCCGGAACAAGAAGGAGATTCAGTCTTTTAATGGTAAGATGATTTTTTTACGCCGCTTTGTACCTAACCTTGCTGAACATCTAAGAGAAATTACAAACATGCTTAAGAAGGACAGCCAAGTGAAATGGACCGAAGAGGCTATAAAATCTTTCAATCTAGTAAAATTGGCCCTTTCTTCAGCCCTGGTTCTAATCAGCTCGGATTATACTCAGGATTTTATATTGTTTTCATTTGCTTCGGAGCATACTATCACAACTGTATTAATGCAGAAAAAAGATGAGCATGAAAGACCCATTGCTTTCTTCAGTCGGACTATAAGAGATGCTGCTTTGAAATACAACATTATTGAGAAGCAAGCCCTTGCACTTGTAAAAGCATTGAAAGACTTCCGCGTATATATTCTGCATTCCCATATTTTAGCTTATGTTCCTAATGTTGTTGTCAAAGATATTTTGGTCCAAACAGTTCCAGAAGGAAGACAAGGCAAGTGGATTGCAGCTTTGCTGGAATATGATGTAGAGATAAGGCCCACAAAACTTGTTAAAGGACATGGATTGGCAAAGTTAATGGTTGAATCAAATTTGCACATCTTAGACATAAATCTGATTGTTGCTATGTCCGATGAAAATGAGCAAGGTCCATCAATTCAGGTAGCTGAAATCTTTGTTCTTTCTCCATGGTATTCAGATATCATATATGTGCTTCAAAATTTGTCCTCACCACCTGGTATGGCTAGAAACAAATCTAGAACTCTTAAGTTAAAGGCTGCTAAGTTTTGTATTTTGAATTCTGCACTTTATTGGAAAGATCCCGGTGGTGTTTTGTTAAATTTTTTGGTGGAAGAAGAAGCGAAGCAGGTCATGGAGGATTTCCATAAAGGAGATTGTGGCGGTCACCATTTTTGGAAACCAACGGCAAATAAAATTCTGAGGGCCGGATACTATTGGCTGACATTGTTTGCTGAAGTGTTCAAAACTGTCAAGAGTTGTCATAACTGTCAGGTTTTTGAAGGAAAGAAGAAATTACAGCCTTTTCCACTTAAGCCCATTGAGGTGAGTGCCCCATTTCAACAGTGGGGGTTGGATTTCATTGGTGAAATTCATCCTGCTTCTTCAGGTTAGCATAGATGGATTCTCACACAACAGATTATTTCACGAAATGGATCGAAGGAATTCCCACTAGGCAAGCTACAGATGCGGTAATAATTTCATTCCTTGAGAATAATATTTTGTCTCGTTTTGGTTGCCCAAATAAGCTAATCACTGATAACACAGCAGCTTTCAAGTCAAAAAGGATGGTTGAGTTTTGTAATAAATATCACATTACTTTGGGGCACTCAACCGCTTATCATCCACAAGGCAATGGGTTGGCGGAGTCTTCCAATAAATCTTTGGTCAATATCATTAAGAAGTTGTTGGAAATAAATAAGAAAAGTTGGCATAAGAATTTTGTCCATGTGCTTTGGGCAGATCAAGTGAGTCAAAAGAAATGCATTGGTATGTCCCCTTTTGAGCTGGTTTATGGAGTTGATACAGTGTTTCCTACCTCTCTCGCAGCTCTGGTAGTCAAACTTCTTCAGGAGGCTGGTAGTGAAGATGATCCAATGCAGAGAAGACTAAATCAAATGATTCATTTGCAGCAGACACGAGAAGAAGTTTTTGAAAACACGTTCAAGTTGCAGGTGAGAATTAAGAAGATTTATGACAGAAAAGCAAAGGCGGACAAATTTTAGTTGGATGATGTGGTGCTGAAGTGGGATGCAAGGAATGAGGAAAAGGGCAAGCACGGTAAGTTTGAAAATCTCTGGAAAGGTCCTTTTAAGATTGCAACATATCAGGGTCAGAATGCCTTTCTTCTGAAGGAGATGAACGTGGAAGATTGTCCCAGAGGGCCGGTCAATGGTCGGCTACTCAAGCGGTATCATTTCTGAGTTATTTCTGTTGTTTACATAGTCATTGTAAATACCATTTTATTTCAGTTTCATTGCAAGTGTGTGCTGTGATCTTTTCTTCAGTCTTGGGCCCGAAGTGAAGGCTATAATTTTGAAGAAAGATTTTAGTTTTGAGTTCAGTTTGTCGAGTCAGTTTTCAGTCATTTCAGTTTCAGAATTGGGTCAGTTTCAGTCAGGTTTCAGTCAATAAATGAGTCAAAGTCTTGTGTTGTTTGTCGAAATAATGACTCCATATCCCAATGGATGAAGGCACTGTCTAGCTCTCCCAGAGATCTGCCATTCTTGGCACCTCCAAGGAGCTACCATCCCCATTGGAGCCAATGTTAGAGTCGATCTGGTCATCCCTCCGCCAGAGATCATTTCTCTTATTGCATTTCATTTGTAGGTGTCTCATTCAGTTCTATTATTTGCATTCCGCTAGGGGCATGTCATAATCTGACGGAAGGGTCTTGTCATTCATTACCCCTCATGCCTTATCCTTGCTGGCTCAGGTCTGTCTGTCAAAATCAAGTTTTCAAATCACTTATAGTCTTGTTTTAGTCTATTGATCAGCAAGAGTCATTTCAGTCACTAGGTCTAGGGTTAGTTAATTTGGTCTTCAACAATGTCTAATAATGCCAGCAGACTCATGAGGGAGGTCCTTAATAGGTTTTCATTTCCAATATTTTCATCATCATATGCTCGACTATGAATTTTCTTCAAAACTCTGTTTTGAAGAAAATTCGTCATTTCGCTTTGTAATAAATTGTCATGTAATTTAAAAAAAAAAAAAATTCAGCTGTTGAATTCTCCAGGCGCAGCCCTGGTCTTCCTTTGTCAAGACATGCCACTATCCCTGCAAAAAATTGACAAAAGATTCATTATTCAAGCCAAAAAATCAAAAGGGAAACAAAAAGACAGAGTTTTATTAATTGTGGAAAAAGTGTCAATTCAAAACATTATAAAGTGGGTTTGGGAGGAACAAAAATCAAATCCATCACTATAAGATGTTCTCATGGTTTTAAAACATTCATTTGCATGCCAAGAACAAAGAGGAGGCATCTCAAAGTGATTTTTGGGTGAAAGAGTGAGAAATTGGACAAAAATTGCTGCAACTTGCCGACGCAGCGCATTGGGCAGAAGACGCGGTGCACCGGGGAGGCGCGGCGCACTGGGAGAAATTGCGCAATGTATTTTTGAACGGGTGTGGTGCACTGGGACGGCGTGGCGCATTGGGCAAGCTGCGCGGCGCACTCAACTGACTAGCCTGAAAAATGCCATAACGGTCTCCAAACGCCAAAATCGTGCCAATTTCCTTTCTTTCAAGTAGGTGGAGCTCCATTTCTCTTGTGCATTAAAGTTTGGTAGTTATGCTATGATGGTTGATGTGTTGAGCTTCCAAACAAACAATCAAACCCTATCATTTTGAATTCCTCAAATATAAGCTACTGCCTAGGGTTTCAAAAATTGTTGGCCACCAAGCTTTTTCTTTTTCCATCATTTCTTTCTTCCTTGATTCCATTTGTTCCTTTACTTCATTGTTCCCTATCCCCTAAAATTACTAAACCCCTATCCTAAATTCCCTTTCCCAAACTTTTAAATGTGAAACCCTAAACCCTATTCCCACACATAAATCCCTCAAACCTTCCTACATTTCCCTAAAAAACTTTGTCACGATAGTTCCCAATCCCTTACTATTATTTCCCCTTCCTAACAGTCCCTGTTTCATTTGTTTTCCCCTTGGTGGCAGAGTTTAGGCACATCACTAAAAGAGCAGTTCAGCATAGTTTTCATACACCAGCATCTATTTCTCCAATGCAGTTTGAATAACAGCAGTCATGGCATCTAAGCATTCATCTGATTATGAAATGGAGACCCAAAGTGACTCACCCATGGAGGAACATGCACCTCGGAGGCCTCATAGAGGAGGTAGACATATCAGAGAAGAACCAATCACCCTCACTGAATTACAGGGCTGCCCTCTTGCCATGTTTTGTTTTCAGCATCAGTCATGCTATGAGTTTTGTGAAAAGGTGGCTAATGTTCAATTTCATCATGAGTTAGCTCGTCTATTTGTGCTGCATTTACATGGAGATCAGGCTACCTTAGCTGGTGTCACCTTCACACTTACACCAGAATCTGTCTCACTGGCAACCGACATACCAAACATTGGGGAACCATGGACCAAGAGGAAGAAGATTGACCGGCAGCATTATGAGCCATACATTAAAACCGGTTTCTTGAGGTAGCTCAAGAGAGTGTTTCCATTCCGATATCTTAAAGATGAATATGCTCCACTAATGAAATTGATCATGAAATATTTCAGCTGTGAAGGATGGTTCTCTCGTTTATATGCTTATCACATCAGGTTGCTCATGCATTTCACCAGGGTGCAGATGATGAAAATTTTGTATTTCATTTGCCAGAACATAGAGAGGATGACCACCCTTGTGCAGCACAAAATCCCTCAGCAGCAACTTAACAATGTTTATTATTTTGCTCTTATTAAGATTTTGGTGGTTCATCAGCTTGGATTACAGGGCATCATTTGGGATGGTTTCATCTCTCGTGACTTGTTCAGAGCTTCACAGGGATTAGCAAAGGTTAAGCATGAAGGTGGACTCTCTCATCAGTATGAGCGCCATGAGACTGTTAGTATGCCGGTTTTCATCACATATCAGAGGGGCACTAGACATTTGTTTGCAGCAGAAAAGCGAGTGTTATCTCCACCCGATGTGGAAGGGGCCTCGTTTCCGACATCAGCACCACAGGTACAGGACAAAGGCAAGAGGCCAATGCAGGATGAGGGGCCTTCAGGTGAACGAGAGACCGACTTCATTCTCATTCATGATGATGATACAGATACAGGCCCACAAAGTGCACATCTTAGAGAGATCATCCAGGAGCAGCAAAAAGAAATCAAAGCCTTATCCCTTGACTTGGAGAGGGCTAAGTGGACTATGAAATACCTGGAGCAGAGGAAAAAATAGTTTGAAGATCAGCAAGCAATCATGGAGTTACAAAACATCCGCGAGAATCGCCAAGCTGCACAAAGTAGAAGGGTTGAGCTCACTTCATTGGAGCAAGAGATTAATGAGGATCGGGAGTCTTGGCTCGAAAGAATCAGCATCCACTTGGAGAGACTATTGGAAAAGGCCTATAAGGACCATGCATTGTTGAGACACATGGCTTTCCACTACATGGCACGGAACAAGGTCTGCAAGGCACGAATCAGGAATTTAAAGGCTAAATTAAAGAAGGCAATAAGGAAGCAAAAGAGGCAAAAGGAGCATGATCGTCTTCAGATATTGGCCGAAGCCTCTTTAGCCCAGCATGACACTTAATGAAGAAGCTCCAGCCCAAATTTCAAGAAATTTGCGGCATTTTGACAAATTTTGGCACAAAAAACAGGGTTTTTCTCCCTATGCGCCGCGCCACGTGGCGCACGATTTTGCTAGGGAGCTCCAAATTGCAAAAAGTTTAAATTTCTAGATTTTTCATGAAAAATCATGGTTGCTGGTGCATGGCCAAGAAATTTGGGCAAGTTTTGAGTCCTCAGGAGGTCAAAAACACTCAAAAAATGACCTCACTGCCCCTATTTTGACACACAGGAAGCAGTCTTGGAAGATTGAAGTTTTGGAGGGGCAAATGACATCCAAATTCAGAAAATTCCACTTGGGTTGGAAAGTAGACAAGTAGGGCTTTCTAAAAAGCACACTTGGGCTCAATTTGGACTTCAGGAAATGCCTCAAAATAAGCTCCAAAGTGGCACTATGCATAGAGAATCAGGTGCGGCGCATAGAGGATTTTTGCCTATTTTTCACTGTTCAGCTCAGAAATTTGCCCAGTTTTGACCAGTTTTGCTTTTTGGTCTTACTCTTGACCTTTAATGATGTAATTTGATAACCATGATGTAATACTGGCACATTTTTACTTTTTCTAGAGGATTCATTCACTTAAAGGTGAAAATCGAATGAATGAATCAGTTTCCTAGCATATAGGGGTAAGTTGTTTGACTACCTAGATTTTAGTTCCTTCTTTAGAATTAGTTAAAACAACTCCTAGAATGATGAGATCGACCCCTAGAGGCAAGGGAATATTTTTGGCTTGTCTATATTATGTAATTTCTAAGTCATTTTCAGGGTTGGACACTTGGGATTGCTTAGCACTCTATTGTACATTTCATTTCTGCAATTTTGGCAAAGGAAAGACCAGGGTTTTGCAGCACTTGTTGGGATCCTTGTAGCTCTGTGTTTGGATGGGGTTTTTCTCCATGTATTTGTAAGTTCATGAATGTTTATGTATGCCATTTCCCTTCTCTTTGCTTCAGAAATTAAACTAATTAGTACTTAAGGCGGAATTCATAAACTGCTATGCTCTGCCTTTGACTTTTGTTTAGTTTTATATGTTTTCTTCCGTTTTTAGAGGATCATTGATATAATCTTGCCCTCTTCAGCTTCTCGGCTATCCTTTCTATCCATTCATTCAATTTTAAGGCATCCTAATCATTGCTTTCCTCGCCCCAACTTGAACTCTGCAAGAATTGGTCCTCATCCCTGGACCCAAAATTTGCCTGTCCCTTTTTCCAACAAAACCTCCAAAAACTCAAATCATAACTTTGATCTTCATACCTAGCCTAATATCAATTGCTAAATTAGTCATCTCAAGCCCCATTGATTATCTTTCGCCGAGATTGACCCGGAGAGATCCCTCTCCTGTCCTCGTAGGGCTAGCTACGAGGCTGAGCGTGGTTTGATGTGGACCTAGAACCTTGTCTTTTCAGCCTGAGGCAAATCTAGGCTCTAACACTACAGCAATTCAGAAATATCCAAAGATATTTTCTTTGGGGCAAGGAGGAAACCAGGAAAAAATGGGCCTTAGTTTCTTGGGAAAAGATCTACAACCCTAAGAACCAAGGAGGCCTAGGATTGGATGATCCAGAGATTCTCAGTAAGGCTCTGGGAGCCAAACTTTGGTGGCAGTGGGTCAAGGATCCTGAGGCTCAATGGGAAAGCATCTGGAAGGAAAAATATGCAAGCTCCTAGTAAGCCTCTGAGTTAATAAGAATGACGGGAAGCAGGAAGGGCTCTCCCATATGGAACAAAGCCTAGGAAAACAAAGGAATGGTGCAAAATAACAGCTTCTGGGAAATAAGAAATGGAGATCACGCACTTTTCTGGGAGGACAAATGGCAGCAAGAACCAAAACTATTGGCATAGGATTTTTTAGGACTCAAGCAAGAGACAGATAATCAGGGACTAGTAAAGGTAAAGGACTTTTGGCAACATGCTCGCAATACCGAAAAATGGAGAACATGGAGAATAATAGATGGAAGAGAAGACCGAACCCTCAACGACAAAGCAGAGACCCTAAAAAAGATTTTGGATCAAAGGATGATTTTAGTCACTAAAGGGCAGGATCAACTAAGATGGGGTAGCAATAAAGAGGGAAACTTTAATATTAAAGAAGCAAAAGATATTCTCCTAGGACTGGTTTCACAAGCTCCAGTCAGATCTTGGAAGAAGCTTTGGAGGAACAGAGGTTGGATGAAAATCAATCTCTTTACGTGGCTGGTCCACCATAGGAAAATCTTAACCTGGGACAATATTAGAAAGAGGGGTATGTTGGGACCCTCCCGATGCCAGCTCTGTGAAGCACAAGAAGAGACAATGGAACATCTTCTCAATAGCTGCATTTACACCTCAAGGATATGGGATTTTTTTGCCTCCATCTTCAATCAATCTGATAGAGACAGAGACAGTATCACAAACAACATAGACAATTGGAAGGATAATTTTTCGGAGCATGAGGTTCTTAACTCAACCTGGGCTCTCTTGCCAAGTTTTATAATATGAAATGTTTGGAAAGAAAGAAATAACAGAATTTTCAAAGAAGAAAAGAAGTCCTCTCTCCGCCTGTTGGAGCAAATCTCGAAACAGTTAAAGGAAACAGTGGGCACAATAGTTAGGGATCTCCCCAAAAATCCTCCCTCAGAAACAAAGTTGAATATTCTCAAACAACTAGACATGCAAGGGCTTACTCCTCAATGTTCAAACAGTAAAATCATCTTAAGGGAACCGATTGAGGATTTTTGGACCCCCCCCACGGAAGGCTTTTTAAAGTTTAACATTGATGGAGCATCAAAAAATAACCATGGAATTGCTGGTTTTGGAGGATCTCTAAGGGATGAATCAGGAAACATCATCTCCCTCTTCCACTGTCATTTAGGAAGAGCTACCAACAACATGGCGGAACTAGTGGCTCTGGAGCAATGCTTAGACTTTTTGAAGCAGGACAACTGCCACAAGGTCAAGATAGAAGCTGATTCAGAGTTAGTCATCAATGCAGCCAAAAAACTTAGTCATGGCACAGGACCGGAAAAAGTAACAAATCATTGGCGGTTAATAAGGGTGCTCCAAAAAATTCAAAGCCATCTTCAAGGACTTCGCACACTCAGATTCAACCAGGTGCGTAGAAAAGCCAATAAATTGGCGGATATCCTTGCCAATCAAGGTGTCATCTATAAGGATAGAAGGAATTCTATGAGATGGCGAGAAATGCCACAAAGCCAGCTAAAAGCTCTTTGCCACTCCCAAGCGGAAGAGGACAAAAGAGTGTATCAGCACAGAACCAAGGAAGCCACGACGCAATGAGCAGTTTTTTGCAGAATACTTATGGTTGGTCAGACAGATCAACGGAAGATAGCACGTCAGAGGAGGAATCAACAACTTTAATCATCAATCCACCGAATAGCCCTGAAGACGAGTGTTGGGTTTACACTGTTAGGAGTAGGAATGAGAACACAAAACGTTCTTGTGGCATCACTTCCCTTTCCTCGCATGGCAGAGCTGCAAAACCACCTCTTGGGCGGTTGTGGTGCGATCGCACCGCTTTCTGGCAGATGGTGGTTTCGTTCATTGGGTAGCGACACCTTTCATCGCTTGCCACGTGGATGAGGGGTGGTATGGGAAACCACCCTCATCACACATTAAAATTCTATCAAGTTCGAGTGTGCGATATTCTACTGCACCGTCGATTTTTCTCTCATCAGATCAACGCTCAGGATTAAGTGAGGGTTCGATGGGGTCGGAGGGTTGTCTTTTTGCTACATTTTGTAATGTTTTTTTTCTACAGCATAGGTCTTTACTTAAGTTTTGGGAGGCAGAGTTTCTTTAGTGGTTAGAAAGCGGGTTGGCATGGAGTTTTGGCCCGGATCTCTTTTGTTTCGGTACCCGAGAGTGTGTGATGTGGAACTCTTAGAGGTTAGAAAGCTTAGAGACAGTAGAGCATCTTTTTATTGATGTTTCTTTGTAAGTATTGTAATTATGTTTGACTTAATAGAAAAAAGGCATGACTCTTGATTAAGCAAAAAAAAAAATTGAAGCGGGTTCCCTTTGGAGACGTGCCCTCCCACCTCACTTTAGTAGGCACTTGCTTCAAATTCATCAGTTTTAGCATAGCAGCATCCGTCTTGGGTTCTTTGTAGGCATTCCCTCCCACCCTAGGCTATGTAGGCACCTGCTACTTAATCAACAGTCAGCATCATGGTTATGGGTTAACCGCACAAAATCCTTGTCATCAAAGTCCATTTGTTAGGTCGTACATTGTTAGTATCATAGTTGGTCACAAGAATTATAGGTATCTCTATCCTCATATCTTCATTTTTCATGGTTATAGATCATCCACAAACCCACGCTTCATCGAAGTCCATTTGCTAGGTCGCACACTGTTAGTATCGTAGTTGGTCACAAACATTACAAGGTTTCTATATCCTCAAATCTTCGTTCATCATGGTCATGGGTTAACCACACAAAACCCTTCTCTTCAGCAGCTCTTCATATTCAACAAAGGCTTCTCAGTAGGGAACTTCACACAATGGGGACCATTGCTTCTTAAGGAGGGGGAAATGATCTAAATGGAAAATGGCATCCACCCATGGAATTTACCCATGGTATTGTAAGTCACATCTACCCATGGTATTCATCCACCCATGGTATTTATCCACCCTTGGAATTTATCCATGTTATTGTGAATGGAATCCACCCATGGTATCCACTCACACATGGTATTTTATCATGGTATTGTAAGTGGCATCCACCCTTGGTATTCATCCTCCCATGGTATTTATCTACTCATGGAATTTAACCATGGTATTGTACGTGACATACACCTATGTTATTCATTCACCCATGGTATTTACCCACCCATGGAATTTACCTGTGGTATTGTTACCGAAAAAGGCTATAAGTAACAAGTCACATTTTGTAAAAGCACAAATTATCCACCACAATGTAGCTTTTACAGTTATTCTCTATTTTAATAAAAATTTTCTTTGTGGTTTTGTTTAATGTGTTTTCTCCTATTTTTTTCTGGTATTTTAAAATTTTCAGATCTTTGGGGGCCTCACTCCCAAGATCCATTTCAATTTTTTAAATCTCAGAGGCCTACCACCAAGATCTGTATCAAGGGAGGTATTCATAATAACACATATATAAAAGTACATAGAAGATCTCAAAATGATATGATCTACAAAGGGTCACAACATACACAGTGTTAAATATTAGATAGATGACTAGGGTATTCCAAATGGGTGGGACTAAGGTGTACTCAAGATTTATCCACTCTAGGTACCATTAGGATTTTAAGCTCTAACACCAACATAGATATCTAGGTGTGTATCCAAGGTCGGAGCTCCAATACCAACGCCACTCCCTACTTCAAGATCTAGGCATCAACATAGAGGTTGTCCATATGTCCTCCCAAGTATCATGTCACCACAAGATGTTTTATCTCTCATAATCAACTAAATCATATATAGCCACCAATTCAAGCATGCTTCAAACTTTCAACCTTTTTATGGAGAGATCTTTCACATTCACAACCCCAATTAGAAATAAACCCTTAAATGTATATACAAGTAAACACAAACCTTCGGGGTCCGCAATCATTATGATGCTACTTATATCATCATCAAGTTATCCAAATACAACTTGTTGGAAGCTTTCTTCTTTTGTTTCTTTAGGAACACCAAATACAACCTCATTACTTTTCAACTCAATCAAATATTTTTTTTGTAACTTCATGAATCACGAACATCCATCTGTAGTACTTTCATTCATTCTTCAATGTATTTACTATGACTTCCATAATATGCCCTCCCTCTTAATTGGGGAGATATACACTTTCTTTCATCCAATATCCCTCTCAACTTAGGGAGATCAACATCTCCATAACATTGGAGAAACTTCATATTTTCAAGGCTTCATTTCTTTCTCATGGCATCAAGGTCATCTTGATCATCATCATTCTAATATCTTCCTTCATCATGAACATCTTCAACATCTTGAAGATTATGTATCTACAAAACTTTAATAGCAAGTATAATTATATACAAGCATGAAGTTAACTATATCAAAATCATGTAATGGAAGAAGAAAAGCATTCAAGCTTTAAACATCAAATACCTAAACCTAGATAGGTTCAAATTTAACAAGGGTCACATATTTTATGTTCTACACTTCAACAACTTGCTAGGGTTTTGTCACAACACCTAGACTCCATCATCAATACTTAAAGCAATTCAATCAATATATCAATCCAAGCATAGAAATATACATCTAGGGCTTCAATATTATGTCCTATAATTCATAACAGATTCTACTAGGGTTTTGTTACAAACCCTAGAATGTATTAATCAACAATCAAGTCAGGATACTCCAATATACATTTCTAGGACTTCATTATCATGCAATAACATCTCATATCAATATTTACTTGGTAAAATCAAGATACAAGTATCAAAACATTGAAGGTAGATATACAACAATTTTTTACCAGGCTAGTGTTTTGATCATACAGAAGAATATCCACCTAGGGTTTCATTCCTAGGATCTTACTTTAGTTATTACAAGGGTTTTTTTCATAAACCCTAATTCACCAAATCCTAAAAATCTATGGTTTCATTATATAACCTAGACATTAACAGTAAACCCTAAAGACTAGGATTTTTACCACAACATTATCAAAAGCTTCAAAAGAATAGGATTTCATTATATGTTATGGATTTATAAATAGCCCCTAAGTAGAATAGGGTTTCATTATTAACATTTACATACCCTTAGCATTAAGAGGCTAGGGTTTTACAGTGAACCCTAAGGGTTATGGTTTCACAACAATGATCAAATTACGAGAGAAAATATAACAAGGGTAGATTCAATCTAAAGATTAATCACCCTAACAAGAATATTTATGATTCAAAACCTTAGACATAAACATGTCAGTAATATAAAGCAAATTTCAAAAGAAGAATGATCATACCTTTTGTATGAAGAAATTCTTGCAACAAATTTTGTATTCTAAGACATACCTTTGTGTTGTTATTTAACAAACCTTTGTAAAGTATCATTTTGAAGTACTTCCTTTGTAAACGACCTTCTTTCATGACTCAATTATATCCTTTGAAGTTTCCTCCATAACCTTTGTGTATGCTGCAAGCTTTCCTACCAAGGAAAATATAAAGAAAAGGCTTATGAGTATACAATACAAACAAATCTCAATGTGAGGAGGAAACCAAACATGGAAGATGAAACAAAGAACAATATAATTATATTTTGGTAAAATTGTGAAGGATCCCTCTTAATCCAATATTTCCGAGGAATACCTACATATTAAATAATCCAAAAAGTTCTAACAAGATATATTAGATCAAACCATAAAAGACAAACGTTACAAAATCTTAAAACAGTAATCTAGAAGGATATGTATGGAAAGACTTAATAGAATAAGTCTTTGACTTCAGATTCTTCAGTCTTGCTCTTCTTAGGTGAAGCTTCATCTACAATAGTTCCATGTTATCTTTCTCTCTTCTTATTCCTTGGATTTTTAGGACATTGAATTTTTTTGTGTCCCATATTATAACAATTGTAACATTCAAGATTTGATAGATCAACCTTCTTCTTTGGTCCTCTGAACTTCTTGCACACACCCTTCTTCTTGTGATGAGCGGAGTAGGCATTTGAAGTGTTGTTCTATTCATCCTCCTTTTTTTCACATACTAATGAGACATGGGATTATTCTTGACTACATTAATTCCACATTTTTTCAAAGGTTGGAGTATCTTTCCAATTGCTAATTCTTTATGCAAAAGAGCTCAAAGGTTTTGGTAGACCTAGTAGTGCAACAATGACAAGTTCTTTCTCTAGTACAAATTCATCAATAGCTTGGATTCTATCTCTTATTCTAGAGATCCTTACAAAATATGATGACACAATATCATCTTTTGTTATCTTTATTGTTCTTAGTTTATTCTTGAGACTAGTTATCTGACCAATTTTTTTTATGGTAAACAACTTGGAGAAGGATTCATACATTTCTTTTGCAAAGTCTATATTGGATATGTATGGGATTATATTGTCCTTCACTCCATATACTATTAAATTCATGACCAAGATGTCAATTTCCCTATATTTTTCTTTTCTTGCATCATCTATAGGTTTCTTCACTTTTCCTTGAACAAAATCCAAAACTTTATGCTTAGCAAGAATAAGATCCATCCTCTTCTTCCATGCCATGTAGTTGAAGGTTCCTTCTATCTTGTTTTCTTTCTTCATTGAGGTTTCCATATAATTTATAATATATCCTTCACTTGATATAGATATTAAGCCTTTCTTTTCTTATATGATCCTTTCCTTAATGATCTTCCTTTGTTCCTTCCTTCTTAACCCTTCTTTCAATAGACCTTCTAACTGCCTTTTTCTTTCCTCCTTCACCTTAGCTCTAATACCATGTTAGAAAATCAGAAAGGTAGAAATATTCTCTTATATTGATAATTACTTGTGACATTCTTGTAGTATTATTATCTTCTCTTTATTTTCTTATTTTATCTTTGTTTCATACAACAATCATCAAATCAAAACATGAAAAGAAATGACACCAGATGTAGACACTAGCTAGGGCTAAAACCTCTCTATAGGGGAAAGCCCAGTCAAACTCTTCCTCTATATAATGCAAATTGAGATAGACTAATACCTTAGACCAAAATACCTTCCTCCTCCACCAACTCAGCCCTCAAATTGTCCTTCCAAACCTCAAAGATCTACTACAACAATACTGCATCAAGGATAGAATTTTGGCCTACTACTTTAGAATTTCAACCACACTTCAAGTCTTCAACTTCATCCCTCATGAAGCTTCATCTCCTTCATATGTGTGAGACAAAAAGAGAGGTAATTCGACTTATTTTTCTTGAAAAATATTTCCTTCTCCTTCACTATGTTTTCCTCCTTTGAATTTTGCACCCTTTTCCTTCTTCCATCCAAGGAAAATTTTAGGGGCTAATATTCGTAGGTGGGCTAATTTTCCATGTTTTTTTCCAAAAAAATATTCGCCAATTTCCATTTTTTATAAAAATTATTCACCCACATTTTATAGTATACAATTATTTTAACTTAAAAATCGCCAAAATTTTATATAGACTAATATAAAATCACTAGAAATATAAATATTTTTACAAAAATATTGCCAAACATTTTACAATTTGCATTTTAGGGACTTGTAAGATTCGCTAAGGTTTCTAAACTTTAAGTTAAACTTCCATACTTAAAATTTTCCATGCTTCCACCTTCTGCAGATTGAACTTCTTGGTTGGTGCTTCAAATGATGTCAAATAGTTGCCAATATATAGTGAATTTGTGAGTTCGAGTTCCCTTGATGAGGCTGACTTGTCCAGGTTGAGGCTGACTTGGTGGAGGAGGCCTAGAAGACTTAATTTACAAAAAAATAAATTTCTTTCTTGACACAAGAAGCCCAAGAAGGGTCTTTTACATGATGACAGGGACAAGGACTCTTGACATAAACCCTAGAAGCCTGTAATGGAGGATTTGACCTATTAACCATTGACCAAAACATGAAACCCATGCTTTAATAAGTCAATTTCTTTTATAATATTTTTTTTTCTTTATTTTGACAAATACATTATATCATGACTCAAGTACAATTATGAATAACGACACTAGTTACATATTTTTCAACACAACCAACCATGAAAATGTATTTCACAAGTCTCGATAAGGAATCATGATGAAACAGAAGCAGAACATGTGGAATGTGTCTTGAATACTCAAGGGATTAATCCATGTGATTAATCAAATATGGGCGTCGTAGGCATTAATTATTCCTCACCAATATTTTTCCTATTAGAAAGAAGAAGATTATACTATTAGGGGGAGAATCTCTATGAGAAAGGAGTAGGAAGCATGATGTCAAAAGGAGTAGAATGATGACAAGAAGGAAAAGCACAATTGTTGGGCCTCCAAAATGACATCCTCTTTTACCCTCATTTCCATCATTTTACCATATTCCATAACTCTTTACCATATTTCGTACCTCCATAACCCTACACTAATAACCATTTTCTTGATCATATGGGTTTATCATTATTATTTTCCAAGTCATTTATTTTAAGTATTTTAAGAGAATTTATGATTCAATATTAGGAAATTAACATGTTTTCATATGTATCTAAAAGTGGTATGAGTTTTATGATATTGTAGGCATATTTGAAGATTTTGGAAGGGTCCTATTTGGCTACTCAACCACAAATTCGAATTTCAATTCCAAGTCATGAAGATTTGTGGAATAATTGTATAAGATTTGGATCATTGACTAAGCACATTCCAAGGAGAAGAATCATGGATGTTTTGATATGTGTCAACTATCAAAACTATGAGAGAATTTTGAGAGGATTTGTATCTCATATTTTTAGGTGATTGGTTGTAACCACAAGAGATAAGTGTGGATTTAAGAGAGATTTGAGGATATATACTTATTGGTTAGTTATATTAAGTTTCAGATTTCAGAGTTCCATCCAAGATGTAATTTGTAAGGTGAGGATAGAGATGAAGAGAGTTGAATTATTGTAATATCTTTGGAGATTTTCTCCAACTTCATTTTATGGAATACATATTGTTGTTTTTATCTCCACGCTTTGATATTCGTTCGGTGTGCTTGCTAAGGAGTGGAGGGCCCCCATCAACCACAGTTTGCACACCTTTTTCATTTGTTGTACATATTGGTAACATTGTGTAATTATGTTATTTCATTTATTTTCATTTTAAGCAAAAGTGATATCCAATTTAGCAAGTGTGATTTTCATTTTAAGCAAGTGTGATTTTCAATTCAGCAAGTTTGATTTTCATTTTAAGAAAGTTTGGTTTCATTTATGCAAGTTTCGTTTAGTTTCTTTTATGTTATTTTGATTCATGTTGTTTTGTTAAGATTGATTCAATTTCTTTATGTTTGATTTGGATTGGATTGGATTGGATTGATTTAATTTTCTTTGTAATTAGTTTCAAGTTTCTTGCATTAGATTAATCTATTCTAAGAAATAATCACTTAGTACATACAATACATGTATACCTCATCAGTTCACGAACCTCGAGTTGACTATTTAATGACAGGGATTTAACTCACAATTAAATCGCCCAACATTTTGACATCATTTTCAGGGAGGTATATATAGGTGCTTATTTTGAAAGTTTATACAACTCATGATAGTTGCATTCATTCTTAGATGCATGGCTAAAAGCGTATTAAAATCATTTATGATGCATTTTCAATAAATTTTCAATACTTTGTATTAATCTATGTACAAGATAGGAAGTATCAACCAGTTGGAGTAATTAACATACAATTAAGAATTTGAGGAATGTCCTTCCAAGAACTTTCTTGAATCCTAGCAACAACTGGGATATCTGCCTCTTAGTAAGGTTATATTTTAACTACATTTAGGAATTTGTCTATCTCTTCACCTCCACAAGAAGATATTCAAGTCTCTTTTGATTCCTCTTGTCAATCTGTTGAAGAGACTAAAGAATCATGAAATACTTTTGATGGGGAGAAACCACTAGAATCTAAGATTGAGGAATGCATAATAGAGGATATTCAATGTGATCTAAACCAAGAAAGGAATCAAGAATGTCATAGCTTTATTCGAAAATGGTTCCAATTAGGGATCAGGTCACATCACTCTCTCATTCTTCCATACTTCTTGATTGCATTATCAAAACAATTGGTCTTTCGTGCTTTGATGTACTTTTGTTGGGATGGGGTCCCCTAGGTCAGTTTTGGGGTTAAAATAACCCAAGTTTTGATACAGTCTTGTAATTAATGTAAAGTCTCCACAATTTGTAGATGCGGAGCGCGTAGAGGATTAGGAGTCAAAGGGGTTTAGCCCCTTGTTTTATGTAAAGTTTAAGTCGGTTTTGATATCCATCCATGGTCCGCGGACCATGGCATTGTATGGAAAAGGCTATAAATAGGTGTGTCTTAGAGAGTCTAAGGCATATTTTTTGGATAATGATAAGCAATGGGTAGATAGAAGAGAAGTGCTAGCAAATAGAAGTGGGTCAGATAGGAGAAGAATGGCTCTATATCTGAGTGCGCATAGACCTAGGTAGAGTTCGCAACTGAGTGCATGAACCCCTGCAGCTGAGTGCACATGGTAGTTTTGAGTCTATAATCGTGAATTGAACATCAATAAAGAAAGTTTCCAAAGAATTCTTGCATATTTCTGCTTACTTCTGTTTATGATATATGTTGTCAATGAATGATGTGTTTTATGGAATATTGGTTAGATGTTGCACGATTCTCTTTAATAACTGTTAATGATGTACCAATGCATGTTTAAGTACTTTCGCGTAGACTCTGATGAATTCTTTGATGCTTATTAATAACTTAAATAAATATGCATGAACCCTAATTTAGGACTGATCTCTAATGTGCGTAAGTAGATGGATTGATTGTTAAAGGTCCGCAAAGACCGATCGTCGACCTTTGCAAAGGTCTGAAGGCCATTTTGACAGAGTTGCAGTAGTGTTCCCTAAGAGTGTATCGATCTGTGCGAAGGCAGATCTGAGGCACTAGAAGACATCACACTAGTCTCTGGATGCAGAAACATGGTTCTTGCATCCCCCCATACTGCTTCAGGTGAGACTGCAACCTTCACTATGCGGGTTGCTTCCGAAAGGGCCAGCAGTGTAGGGATTTGTTGGTTGGCACAACTAACTCTGAATCTGGGTCAGGACCCCCTAAGCCAACAAATGGTTTCATTGTTGGGACCAGGATCTGCTTGAAAGAGATGTGTGATGTCGCATCATTGGAATCTGACCAAGAAAGAAATTGAAAATTGGTTGGATCAAAAGATTCACGAGTTCACAACGCAAGAAAATAGGAATTTGTGCCTATTGAAAGAAGAGTGGTTGAACAGGTATCTATATATGGAGATACACTATATCTTCTTCTGCACCTTTCCCTTTGAATTGTATGAGTGGTTGCCCAAATTAACAGGTAGACAAGAAAGGTGGAAGCTTGATAGTCCTATAGTGTGGACTCCAGAACTAGTGTGATGATTAGAAGCTTCTGAAAACAAGATCGTACGAGATGTTGATCATTGGCTTGATCGGATTCTAGGAGGATTTGTTATAGAATTTGCAGTTGATACGTCAATCAGCAACAATGAAGTAGAGCAGAGATTTTTCAAAGGACTGTGAGGTAAGTACTTAAGATCTTTGAATACTTGGATTAAAATGTTGTTATGTGAAAAATGGGTTATGTCATTGCTTTGATGTTCGAAGCTACGTGAAGTGGAGGACTCTTAAGAGATCGAGAGAGATTAGGTCCAGAATATAGTCCATTAATCGGACCTCCTTCAAGCGATGACAAAGGAGAGGTGCAATCTTCACAGTGGAGTGTTGTCTAGCTCATAAAGTAAGGTTTTCCACATACACATCATCCATCGACTCCACCTGCACCGCAAACACCTTTGCCCACACCTCCTCCTCCACCACCACCATTCAACATGGCGAACACAATGAAACTTCCAATTTTCAAAGGAATCGAGAGTGAAGATACAGAGCAGTTTTGGTTTGTTGCGAATTTTTTGTGGACAACGCAACAGATTATTGATGACAACATAAAGAAGGCATAGTTGGTTACCGCTTTGCAGGATCACGCGCTAACTTGGTATATTAAGTATTGTTTTGATATTCCTCTTACATTGCTACCAGAGACTAAGGCGGCGTAAAACAAGGAGTTTAGTAAGACTAAGTCTCACTCAAAGTCAGTAATTGGATTCAAGGATCATGATTAGGGTCGATGAGACGCTGTGGGAACTGGATCAAAGGTTTAAGTGTCAAATTCGATAAGATAACATGGAGCTCCCAGATAGTTAGCATCACGAGTGGTTTATAGCTTCACTTCTGCCCCACTTGAGAATTGCTTTGTCACAATAGAAGATAGGAACATAGGCAAAAGCCTTGGAAATCGTGATGAGCTTGCATGCAATGCCTATTCAGGATATGACCTTGGGGGTACAACAAATCCACTCTCAGTTACAGAGCTTACACTTAGAACTACAGATCTTGAAGAAATACAAGGAGACTAAACCACAAGTGCGCGCAAAAGTCTGGTGTCTAAAGTGAAAGAGCCAAGGGCATGATAAAGACCATTGTCATGTGTACTCGAATTATATTACAGGAGGGGGACAAATTCCCCTAAATCCAGAAGCCCCAGCAGGACCGAACGTGGGGGTTGCACTATGGTGCGCTATTTGTCAAGTTGTTGGATAACATGCGACGGATAATTATCATTTAATTCAAAATTTCATCCAGACACCCCAGCAGTTGTTCTATAATTTTTGCCAATCAGTGTGCCACGATGAGTGCCACTGTCACAACTATGAGCTCATGATGGAAAGGACACCTACATACCATATGCAAGCAGAAAATCGGCCTCCAAAGTAAGGTGTTAGAGGAGCACACGGAGGTTATCAGGGATGAGGATGGGGTCGAGGAGGAGGAGGGCCTGGTAGAGGCCGTGGTCAGATCATCTGCTACAACTGTGGATAGCCAGGGCAGTATGCACGGGAGTGTCAGAATTAGACACCCCCGTCATGTCAATACTGCTGGCAGTTTGACCATACTATAGAATAATGCCCAGTTTTGATAGCTAAAATGAAAGGAAAGAAAGCACAACATCATCAGCCTACGCAGAACTTACATATGATGAGAACTGAGCCCCACAAGGAAGATCAAAGTGTGAATATAGTGATAAGGAGTGGAATAACAATTGGCGATGATAAAGGAAAATAGCTTGAAGAGGATGGATAGGTCTGTAAGGCCCCAGAGAAGGAAGTTGGGTTTGATCTAAATCATGCCAAGGAAACATTTATGGAAGCCAAGAAAAGATTCACTGAGGCCTCTACCTCAGGAAGCCAGGACAAGGTGCAAGAAACTAGTGTGCCTGCAGAGGTTGATCCCTCTATGATTACTACGTTTTTAGAGACCTGCATAAAGCTCTTATGCAATAGCAAAGATGTGGAAGGCCTGCAGGAGCTAATAAACAAATTTTCTATTAAAGAGAAGGTCCTTGATGGACACCGGGTGGTCATAAAAATTGGCAAACATAAGGCAAGAACGGGGCGCAAGATGAGGTTCACCGTGTAGATAGGTAATTATGAGATGGACTAGGTCATTTTGGATCTGGGGTCCGATGCAAACATTTTTCCAAAACAAACATGGGAAAGGATGGGGAGACCTATGCTACAGTGGTCTTCGATTCAACTTAGAATGGCGAACCAATAGAAAATCATCCCCATGGGAAGATTATATGGAGTCACAATTGATATAGAAGGTGCGATCGCGATGGCCAACTTCGAAGTTATAGAGATTGTTGATGATAGTAATCCATACCTTGTGCTCCTGGGAATTGACTAGGCCATCGATATGAATGGGGTCATCAATTTGAAGAAAAGGACAATGTCATTTGAAAGGAAATCACTTTGGGTTGTAGTGTCGTTGGACCCTACAGAAGGGGCGCGCTATACTGAACCAGTCTGCAACTATGAAGAAAGCGACGATGAACTAGATCAAATCTACAAAATAATAGCGCGAGACTGGGACTAGATCAATTCAATGGCAGATGGATGGATTGCATGGGACCGAGAGAGTTCCCACCCCTTTGATTTATATGAAGAGTTGGAGCATTGGTAGAATCATTTGCATGAAGTATCCACTTTGTGATGCGATATTATGACGAAGTTGTTGCACTATGTCTTGTTGGAGGTAAGGAAATTACCCTATTATGATGGTTTAACTGATGTAGATAAGTTTCTAGATGCATTTGAGCGCGAATTCCCTAAGGATCACCACTTCCAAGCATTAGACTTGGCCTTGCGCGCTATGCCTACAGGATGGTGGGGTACACATAAGGATAGTTTTGATGGATGGAAAGATTACAGAAGAATGATGAGGTTACAGTTTGGGCATCCTAACACTAGATTGACTGAGAAATACAACGGGAAGGATAATCCACACGATGACTTAGCGAAATGGACTAAAGCATGGGGAACAAAGCTGCAGCCGGAGTGGGTACACATCTTTTGCCATACTTTGGATACCGTTGCCATGAACTGGTATCTGGAAATGGAGCTCCGCCATGGCACTGCAGAATGGGATATATTGAGGGAATGATTCTTATTGACCTTTAGCTTTGAAGATGACTTCGTAAGCATTGATGAAGTGCTACAAGATATAAAGGCGGTTATCTTCAGAAAGCCGCAAGAGCCTATGGAATGGACCCAACCATATTGGAGCACCCAACTATGCCATGCGCCTGAATGCTATAGTGTGACCACTGAAGAGGAGGATGAGGATCAGAGGAACATTAATATTCCATAGGCAGAAGGGCATCACAAGGTAGAAGGCACACAAATAGACAATCTGGACATCACTGAAATGTTGAAGACAAAGCATGTAAACATTGGCACTGAAGAAGAACCGAAGTTTGCAAAGATTGGAGATTATTGGGATGATGCTATTGTGGATAAAGTTTTTGAGTTACTCCACAAATACCAAGATCTATTCCCTACTAAGTTCTTGGATTTGAAGGGCATAGTTGGAGATTTAGGTGTTATGAAGATCACCCTAAAGCCGGATGTGAAGCCTATTAAACAAAGGTCATATCGCCTTAATCCTAAATACAAGGAAAAGGTTTGCCTAGAGCTGGATAAGATGTTGGAAGTAGGCATCATAGAACCGGTTGAAGAATCTAATTGGGTAAGCCTGATGGTGGTTGAGGAGAAGAAACAGAAGGGTGAGATAAGTATTTGCGTAGACCTACTAAAGTTTAATGATGTGTGTGTCCACGACTCATTCCCAACACCATTTACTGATGAAGTGCTAGACAATGTGGGAGGGTAGGAGGCCTATTCCTTCACTGATGGGTTTTCTGGGTATCATCATATCAAGGTTGCGCCTGAGCATAGGAGAAAAACTACCTTCATGGTGGATTTGGGTTGTTTTTAGTACACTGTGATGCCGTTTGGACTCAAGAATGCGCCTAGGATATTTTCTCGCGTAGTCATCGTAGCGTTGAAAGAGTTCATTCATAAGTTCCTAGAAGTATACTTTGATGATTGGATGGTGTTTGGATTAGTGAAGTGTCATGTAGCAAGTTTGCACCTAATGTTGGATACCTGTCACAAATACCAGATCACGTTGAACTTGAAGAAATGTATATTTTGTGTTCCCTATGGAATCTTGCTAGGTCATGTTGTGTGCAAGCAAGGATTGATGGTGAACCTTGCAAAGATTGTAGTAATTGTGAATTTGGAGGCCCCGAGGAATGTTAAGTAGCTGCATGCAACGCTGGGACATACAGGATACTACAGAAAATTTATCAAAGATTATGCCCAAATTACCATGCCCATGGAGAAATTGCTAAAGAAGGAATCAACATTCTGTTAGGACGAATAATTTCAGAACAGCTTAGATGTATAGAAATAAAATATGGTCACCACGCCGATCTTGGTATTCCCTTATTGTAAAAAGGAGTTTCATGTACATGTGGATGCCTCTTGCATTATGTTGGGTGCAGTGTTAACGCAGGCCAGTGAAGGAGAAATGGACCATCCTATAGTCTTCGCCAGTAGGAAATTATCAAATTCTAAGAAGAATTATTCAATGATTGAGCGCGAAGGATTGGCAATGGTGTATATGTTCCAAAAGTTTAGGCATTATCTGTTAGGAGGGAATTTCAAAATGTACATAGATTATTCTACCTTGAAGTACCTAGTCAATAAGCCTGTTTTGGGGGGGAAGATATGCAGATGGTTTCTATTATTCCAAGAGTATGACTTTGAAGTCATTATGAAGTCGGGGAGCTTAAATGTAGGACTAGACCATATGTCGCGAATCAAAATAGGAGAGGAGCCTAATAATCTGGAGGAAGGGTTGCCAGATGCGCAACTCTTTGTGGTGCACGTAGAAGATAATAATTTTGCAGACTTTATTCACTTCTTGACTACGGGGATGGCATCGGAAGGGTTTACAAGTCAACAAAAGAAGGAATTAGTAGTGTGCGCAACATATTTTCAGTTATTGCAGGATGTCTATATAATATGGGTGCAGATGAAATATTGCGAAGGTATGTGTTGGATTTTGAGCAGGATAACATTCTTTCTAAAGCTCATGGGGGGAGTGCGGGAGGTCATTATGCAGGTAAGGCGACTACGCAAAATATTTTGTGCGCAGCTCTATGGTGACCAACGTTGCACAAGGATTCCAAGACATATTGTAAGGCATGTGATCCATGTCAGAGGATAGGCAAACCATCAGGAAGGGATGAGTTGCCATTGCATCCTCAAGTATCTTTGCAACCATTTGAGAAATGGGCGATTGATTTTGTTGGGCCAATTAAGCCCCCAGGAAAGAAAACAGGTGCATGCTATATCATCACTGCGGCGTAATATCTAACAAGATGGGCGAAAGCACAGCCAATTAAGGATTGTGCAGGGGCTATGGCAGCAAAGTTTTTGTTTGAATATGTCTTAACTAGATTTGGTTGCCCGAAAATGTTGATGAGTGACAGAGGTATACACTTTCTGAACGAAACGATCAACACCTTGACTGAAGAATTCCAGGTCTACCATCAGAAGAGTACACTGTATCACCCACAGGTCAATGGAACTGTTGAAGCCTTCAAGAATATTTTGGAGAACACGCTGACAAAGATCTGCAACACATAGTGAAATGACTGGGATGTGTGTGTACCCGCAGTACTATGGGCTTATAGGACTACTTGCAAGAAGCTGATAGGGAAAACGTTGTTTAGATTGGTATATGGTGTGAAGTTGTAATGCCGATCTTGGTATTCCCTCATTGGAAAAAGGAGTTTCACGTACATCTAGATGCCTCTTGCATTACATTGGGTGTAGTGTTAACGCAAGCTGATGAAGGAGAAATGGACTATCCTATAGCCTTCGCCAGTAAGAGATTATCAAAGGCTGAGAAGAATTATTCAACGACTAAGCGCAAAGGATTGGCCATGGTGTACGCACTGCAGAAGTTCAGGCATTATCTATTAGGAGGGCATTTCAAAATGCACACAGATCATTCTACCTTGAAGTACCTGGTCAATAAGCCTGTGTTGGGGGGGAAGATCTGCAGATGGTTGCTATTATTCCAAGAGTATGACTTTGAAGTCATTGTGAAGTTGGGGAGGTTAAATGCAGGACTTGACCATCTGTCGCAGATCGAAATAGGAGAGGAGCCTAATAATCTGGAGTAAGGGTTACCAGATGCGCAACTCTTTGCGGTGCGCGTAGTAGATAACCATTTTGCAGACATTATTCACTTCTTGACTCTAGGGATGGCACCGGAAGGGTTTACAAGTCAATAAAAGAAGGAATTAGTAGTGCACACCGCAAATTTTTCAGTTATTGCGGGACATCTATATAAGATGGGTGCAGATTAAATATTGCAAAGATATGTGCCAGATTTTGAGCGGGATAACATTCTTGCTGAAGCTCATGGGGGAACTACGGGAGGTCATTATGCAGGTAAGGTGACTGCGCAGAATATTTTGCGCACAGGTCTATGGTGTCCAACACTTCACAAGGATTCCAAGGCATATTGTAAGGCATGCGATGCATGTTAGAGGACATGCAAACCATTGTGAAGGGATGAATTCCATTGCATCCTCAAGTATCTTTGTAGCCTTTTGAGAAATGGGTGATTGCTTTTGTTGGGCCAATTCAGCCCCCAGGAAAGAAAATAGGTGCACATTATATCATCACCGTAACGTAATATCTAACCAGATGGGCGGAAGCACAGCCGGTTAAGGATTGTACAGGGGCTACGACAACAAAGCTTTTGTTTGAATATGTCTTAACTAGATTTGGCTGCCCAAAAATGTTGATGAGTGATAGAGGTATGCACTTTCTGAACGAAATGATCAACACCCTGACCTAAGAATTCCAAGTCTACCATCAAAAGAGTACATTGTATCACCCATAGACCAATGGAATTGTTGAAGCCTTCAACGAGATTTTGGAGAAAACGCTAACGAAGATCAGCAATGCACAATCAAATGACTGGGATGTGCGCGTACCCGCAGTACTATGGGCTTATAGGACTACTTGCAAGAAGCTGACAAGGAAAACACCATTAAGATTGGTATATGGTGTAGAACTTGTAATGCCGATGGAGTATATTGTGCCTAGTCTGCGCATAGAAGCTCTCACAGGTATGGTGGATCGCGAGGCCTTGGAGGAATGGCTCACACAGCTGATGGAGCTCGAAGAGGATTGATTTTTGCCAGAATTTTATCAGCACGTACAAAAGGAATGCAAAAAATCCTAGCACATTCGCCACATCAAGCTTCGCATGTTCAAGGTAAACGATCTTGTCCTATTATATGATAGTAAATTCACTAAGTTTCTGGGGAAATTCCATATGCATTGGTTAGGGCCATATATTATCAAAGAAATTACAGATTGAGGCACAGTTCAACTCGCGAAGCTGAATGGGGAACCCTTCCCCAGAAGAGTGAATGGAAGCATGTTGAAATTGTATACAGGGGACACTGGGCAATGACTATATGGCAACAGGATAGTCTTAGTACTCCAAGCAGTTGCAAGGGAGCGCAGGACTATAAACTATACTTCCCAATTTGGAAGACAATGCAGTGAGCAAGCTATGCAGACAATGACACAGATGTAATCCAGGGAGTTGCGTGCAGGAAGTTGCGCCATGGAGGAAGGTGTCGCGCAGCACAGCAGAAAAGTGTACGTTGGAGTCACTATTCATGACTTGATGGCTAAAAGATGGTTAAGAGGAGTGGAATGGTGACATTTAAGGCAAAAAACTTTGAAGATTTGCCACCAAAATAGCATTTATTGTCATAATTTGGGGGAATGGTCGAATTTGAATTAAAAAATCCCTATAAATTATATGTGTCGGTCCAACAGAGAACACTTTGCGCTCTCAAAACTGTTAGTAAAATTTGTTGTCTATCACCTATAAACCAATCATATTGAAAATATTTAGTCGCAAGCCCCACATTTGCCAAGTTGTCTAAGATAAATCAGAAGTATATTCTATAGAAAATGCTTGGCCCCAGTCCTATTGAAACTGTGAGTACTGGCGATGTTGCCTCTGAGGGAACTGCCCCAGAAGTTATAGGTATGAAAGCTCCAACTCCTATGCCTATGGTACTGAGGTCACCTAGGCTGAAACCTACACCTACCAGAGAAACCCAAACAGCCAAATCAAAGAAGGACAAGCAGCAGAAACTGGTGCCAGTGCACGCCTCCCCAAGAAAGCATTCTGAAACACAGAAGCCGAAGAAATATAAGAAACCAGAGAAGGTCGTGGACCTGGAAGTGGAAGAAGGCCAGGGAACATAAGACATTGAGGCTGAAGGAGTAGAACCCATAACCAAGCTACCCGAGTATATCCCTCCACAGAAGGGAAAAGTGAAGGTCACAAAGGACCCAGACTCTAAGAAGTTCACCATTTCCATGCCCTTGTTTCCTGAGCAGGTTCCTTTTGAAGGTTCGCGGCTTGCGCAGATCCCACTGTTGAAAATGGAGGATTGGGACTTCATGGATCACGCTAGGTTTCCCCACTTGGCGACAGATAAGTATATGAGAAGAATGCAAAATCAAGTGTGACATCATTAGAGACGGAGGAATGGGTCCACGGTGTGGAGCATTCGAGGTTACTCAATCTGTTATGGGTACCCCATTATCACTGCACCCCCATTAACACATTCTGTGTGCGCCAGCTGCTCACATTGGTACACGATGGGTTTCTATGGCTAGGAGGGCCTATACCCATCACATATATGCTTATTCACAGAATCACACACCTGCCTTATAAGGGTGTGAACCCAGCCAAGGAGTTTGGTGGAAAGACGGGGGAAAAGGACCTCGCAGAAAGAATGAAGAGAGATTACAACCTCGTGAAGAAGTTGTGAGGGTATTGAATTTTTTCTATAACAGATCTACCAGTTCAATTAGCCACCCATATCTTAGCAAGGAAGGTGACGAGGAAATGTCACGTGAATGAAGTTCCAGTGCCTATAGTTTCCCTGGTTGCACATTGTGTGAAGGGTGTACAATTTAATTGGTCAAGATACCTCTATCAAGAGTTCCTCGTAAACTACTGAGAGGCCCAAGATGAAACCAAGTCGTTCCACTACACTTGGTTGTTGTTGTCGATTGTGCTTGTTGCATGGGAATTGGCAGAGGATAGCCAATTTCCTCCACTTCAGGAAGGATTACTGAAGGCAGCACAATTCTCTTCCTTATTGGCCACAAAGGATCCCGCACGAATTACAAAAACAAAAATATTTTGGGTCCTGATGGAAATGAGTCTCCGCAAGGCCATCAATCAGCGTCTAAGGTTGTCCCCAACCTTGTTCACGCAGTTGTCAGCCTATGCGATATTCAAGGCTGACTTCCACAGAGTATACATTCAAGCACGGAAGGATCCAGAGCAAAAATGGCACAAATTTCCATATTTGTTGACAGAGACAGATGTACAAGAGGTTGTAGCAAAATGACCTACAGAGTGGTGGGCCCCATCAGACTTAGCTGCAGGACCAAGCACAGGTCCAGAGAGTTCTGTTGCACAGAAAAGAAAGGAGGAAGCTAAGTAGGCTGTGCGTAATCTAGCAACACAGAAAAATAAGGAAGTTGCTGAAAAGGCTCGTGTGGAGCACGAATGCACTGCCAAGGAGCAGGCAGAACAGGAACAACGCGAGTCACAAAAAGGTGACAAGTCACCTTCACCGAAGACAGAGGAGGAAGAAATTTCCAGGCAAGGTAGTGGAGGAGATGAGGGGCAAAGCACCCCCATTCATTCTGAAGAAACGTGGCAAGGAGCAACAGGAAGGTTCAAGAAAAAATCAGAAATTAGATAAATCGTAGGTGGATCCCATGGTGTTAACAAAAGACGATCTCAATGAGATCGGGGATAAAATCAGGGATACCACAACCAAAGTGCTGCAACAATTTGATCAATACATGCAGACACTGGGGAGCATCCAAAAAGATTTGTGTGAGCTGCAGATCCAAGCAAGTAGGATACAGGTGGGCACCGGACAAGTGAGCATTGAGAAAGCGAGCCTGGAACCTGGGACGAGCCAAATAGCCGAGTTAGTAAGGACCCTTGACCTCAGAACTATAGCATTGCCAGATGGGTCCCTTCGCGCAGACTTCACCAATGATCGCATTATCCTAAGTACTATGAAAAACACCAGACTGAATATAGCAACGCTCTCCAACGAGACCCTCCACGCACTGCATGCAGAGGTGGAAGAGGGAATGAGAGCCCGGGAGCAGCGTGCCCTCAACCTCATCAGCAAGTATAGAGTGAACAATGAGCGGATGTTCATTAAAAAGACATAGACTTTGAAGGAAAAGGAGATGCTACAGGTGCATAGTTCATGACTAGAGTCAGCAGTCGCCAAGGCATGCATGACAGTGCCTGAGCTTCAAATCTCAGAGGATGCACAACCAGAAGCAAAGATCGGAAAACTCACCGCTGGTGTGCGTGAAGCTAAATTAGATGTTGGCTGAATCCAGTTTGAGCTCAACATGAAGATCACATAGTTGTAGTTAAAGTTGTAGCCCATGACTCCGCCTGTGCTCCGAGAGCAGCGTGGAGCTGCGATAGAGGAAGGAATGACTACCCTGGATACCATAGTTGCTGATTGTACGACATTTTTCGAGCAAGCTATGGAGCTAGTGACCAATCTGTAGGAGGATCCGAACCTGCAGACATTGAACACTAAGGTCAGGGAGTTGCAGCAACAGTATGATGAAGTTAGGGCGACTGCGCGTTCCATAGCTCCAGCGCAGCACCTTGCCAAATTACAAGAGGGAAAGCAGCTCCTAGCACAGGTGGAGGACGCACAGAAGAAGGACGCCTTGCTAAAGGCCGTTGCAGCCATAGTTGGAGGAAGCTTATCAAGTCACGACTACCATTTAGGATAATATTGAAGGCTTGCAGTAGACACAACAGATGATAAGGCTAGCCGTCAAAGGACCAACTACAGAAAAAATCGTTGAGGAATTCAAGTAGGCAGCAATGCATAGCACTGCCAAAGTTGCAGTGATCTAGGTGGAGTTGGGGGATCTTCGCAGTAAGATCGAAGCACTAGGAGAGCGAATCGAGGGTGAGTCACGATATTTGTATTGGGGGACTGTTGGGATGGGGTCCCCTGAGTCAGTTTTGGGGTTAAAATAACCCAAGTTTTGATGCAGTCTTGTAATTAATGTAAAGTCTCCATGATTTGTGGATGTGGAACGCATAGAGGATTAGGAGTCAAAGGGGTTTAGCCCTTGTTTTATGTATAGTTTGATTCAGTTTTGAGATCCACCCATGTTCCATGAACCATGGCATTGTATGGAAAAGGCTATAAATAGGTGTGTCTTAGAGAGTCTAAGGCATATGTTTTGGATAATGAGAAGGAATGGGTAGATAGAAGAGAAGTGATAGCAAAGAGAAGTGGGTCAGATAGGAGAAGAAAGGCTCTGCAGCTTAGTGCACAGAGGCCTAGGTAGAGTCCACAACTGAGTGCACAGAGGCCTAGGTAGAGTCCGTAGCTGAGTGCACAGGGTAGTTTTGAGTCTGTAATCCTGAATTGAAGATCAATAAAGACAGTTTCCGAAGAATTCTTGTGTATTTATGCTTAATTTTTTTTTATGATATATGTTGTCAATGAATGATGTGTTTTATGGAATATTGGTTAAATGTTGCATGATTCTCTTGAATAACTATTAATGATGTATGTAATGCATGTTTAAGTACTTTCATGCAGACTCTCATGAATTCTTTGATGCTTATTAATAACTTAAGTAAATCTGTGTGAACACTAATACAGGACTACTCTATGATGCACGTAAGTAGATGGATTGACTGTTAAAGGTACGCAAAGACCGATCGTCGACCTTCGTGAAGGTCTGAAGGCCATTTTGATAGAGTTGTAGTAGTGTGGCCTAAGAGTGTATCAATATGCAGAAAGGCAGATCTGAGGTACTAGAAGACATCACACTAGTCTCTGGATGCAGAAACTTGGTTCTTGCATCCCCCCATACTACTTGGAGTGAGACTGCAACCTACGTTATGTAGGTTGTTGTCGAAAGGGCCAGTAGTGTAGGGATTTTTTGGTTGGCACAACTAACTCTGAACCTGGGTCAGGACCCCCTAAGCCAACAAATTTAATACATATTTTTCAAACCTAAGCATGAATATCTTTTTACTCCTGTTACACACATGGTTACACTGGAAATATGCATACACTTAAAACAAATGTTCTATAATTCCAGTAGAGTAGGATAAAATCAATAAATAAAACCAAGTTTGGTGATGTTTTTAGGTTTTTTAAGTTAGATTTCATTTTATTTGCAATTATTTTTTTTGGTGGTGCAGTAAGAGCCACCTCGCTCACTAATTATTTTGTAGGAATATCTAGAAAGATAGGAGAACAAACAGAGTTTTGGCAGATAAAATTTAAGGTTTGAGATCAAATTTTTACCTTTTTGGTCAAATTTTAAAATAAAGAGAACAAAATTCCTGAGTATGCTCTCTTCTTGCACCTTGTTCGACCTAGAAGATCAGAAAGAAAAATTGAATAAAGTTAGCTTTGATGGATAGGAGATCTAAATTTGTTATTCATTCTAAAAATACTCAAAATTTAATCTCCAAATTTCAATTGAATCCGTCTCAAAATTTTCTAGAATAATTTCTTTAAAAATAAAAAAATTAAACTGAAGATATCTCACAAACCAGCAATGGGGTTTTCGTAATTTTTTTACAAGAAGCGCATAATATTTTGATGCACAATCCCTAAAAATTTCAGCCCAATCTACTTCATGGTTTTCGAGAAAATGAAGATCATCACCTACAGTCATTTTGTTTATATCTCGAGATTCATGCATTGGATTGATTTGATTTTTGGTGTGCAGAATAATTAGGACCATAGGAACCTTCATAAAACAATTCAGCCCAATCCGATGTGAATTTTGTGAGAAAATCGTTTCTGAAGTTTACATCAATTTCGATTATATCTCGAAATCTACATCAATTTCGATTATATCTCGAAATATATGCATTGGATGGTGTTGATTTTTTGTGTGAATGAACATTAGAATAGTAGGAACATGTCCAAAAAATTTCAGCTCAATCCAATAGACAGTTTGTGATAAAATGGCCCACGAATTTTGTTGTGACACACCTTGTAGCAACCTGGAAAAAAATAAATAAATAAATAAATAAAAATTGTAGCTTCAATGTTTTCCCAATTTTTGTAGAATAAATTGGTTGTGAGATCCATTCTTTTTAGGATGAGTTCAAATGAAAACCACATATTTTGGTGGCATGAAATTGATTGACAAGTGCACTTAGACACTTGATTTTCTCCTAAAAATCTTGAATTTTGTTTTGTTCGGCATTTGTCAAACTGTGGCCTCGTTAGTCAAATTTGTAGAATGATTAATATTTTTAACTTTAATTGACATTTTTGTAGTTTTTATTTCATAAATACAAATTGTATCCTATTGGTAAGTCATTGAATTTGTAAAAGAGAAACCATGAGTTTAAATCCAACAATTTCGCTACCATGTGGCAACATTGGAGTGGTCCACATGGCAACGTATTATTAGTCAACATTACACAGTCATTGCCTAATCCAGGAGGATCTCGTCAAATCAGTTGCACAGGTTCATCGTTAGTATACAGTGTCATTGTAAGCATTCAGTTCAGTGTCGTCAGTTTCAACAGTGTTGTTTATGGTCCAAGGTGTTCAGGTAATGTCTATGGTAGATATGGTTTAGCATTTGGTCATCGACATGTGTTTTTCATTCACCTCGCAGGATTTGGATGTTGACATGTGTTTCTCATCCGCCTCGCAGGATTTTGTTTTCAACATGTGGTTGTCTTCCCCTTTCATAGGATTTGGGTGTCGACAAAGGGTTTGTCGTCGCAAATGTAGCTTGTGTCGACAATATCCATGTGGTTTTATGTCACATTGTGACAAATGTGTTGTAAAAGGGTTTTTAGAACAAAGTGTGTAAAAGTCTAAAAGACTAAACACTTAACCTAAGTCTAAAAACCTAAAACCTAAACTATGTATTAAAACCCTAAAAATACATCTAAACCTAATCCTAATTCTAAACCATTACCTAAGTCCTATACCCTATCAGACATGTTACCAATATAAAACACATGAAACCTAAACTTATGCTCATTACCCTCTTGGCCTATTCAAACTACATTACAAAACTATGACATAAAACCTAACATAAAACTATGTTCTAAACCCTTGGCCTATTGCAAAAACAATAAAACATTACAAATTCATACCCACAGTCCTAACTGAGGAGGAGACCGCAGCAGAACCATGGCTCATGTGAGTTGTGTCAAAGTTAACCGTCACATCAGCCTTAACCGTATTTATAAACCATCAGTCTTGACCGCTCAGGAGAAGACCGCGGGTGATAGTCATCATGTCAGCAGGTGTAAATGGCAGAGGTTACAGTTAATAGTGGCAGAGAAAACTACGGAGAGAAGTCGTGATAGTGGCTGCAAGCTACCATATTGAAAATCGCCAAAGCTTAGCATTAGCGGAACCGCCGGAGATGACTTGCATCGGTGTCAGTCTGTGGTTAGCCTACAGACTAGTCACATGACAATTGTTTTCTCAGTGCGCTGGTTGTTGACCGCCAGCAGTTCGAAGGGCTAAACTATGCTATTTTGGGTTTTTTTTTTTTTTTTTGGCATAAATGTAATTCCACCACCATGCAACTTAACACTAAGGTGTCAACTAAGCATAAGACCGAGTATCTACCTATCCAAATCAAACCCATTCATGCCTATCTTAGCCATGGGAGCTTCAAATTACCTGGTGGGTTTTAAAAGGTAGTTTTGTTCATTAAAGTGAGGAGAGAGTGGTTTTGGATTTTGTATGCAGGTTCTAGAGGTCATAGTCATTTTTGTTTTCAGTGTAACAGGAGCATCTAGAGTCAGAATTGGGAACCGTGCTAGGCGTTGGAAATATGGTTCAGAGAAATATCCTTTGACAGTGACAAGAAGTGATTGCATGCACATTTAGTTTGGTCAAATCTCTATGTAATTGACCTCTTATGTTTCAATCCTAATAAAAAGGTCGCCCATCTTGAAAGCGGACCTGGAGATGTAGTCCATCAGGGATGAACTCTGTAATCAATCATGTTGTCTGGTATCGCTGTGTATTTACTGTTTTCATTACTTTCCTACATTGTACTTATTTTTTATCATATGTCGTAAAAGTCTTCTTCTCGAGCAGTTCTCTCAGTTTCCGCACGTTCAGTTAACGTTCAATTCATTAATGGCTAATCAATTCTACATCAGTCTTAACATATGATCATTTCAAATCATATAATTTGGTATAAGCGTAGGTTGCATTTGTAGAATTTTCCTCTGAATGTTAACCAGGTCAAAGTCGCAACGTGGAGAAGGAATCCTTGAGCAGATTGATCTAGAGATTGGCAAGCGACGAGTCATTCATAAGTCGACCATGACAACATTTGATGCAGGTGAAAACACTGAAACTAAGATGAGTGATGAACAATTTCAGCAAGCATTCTTGACTATGTATAATATTTTGGGAGAACTTTACGAAGACAAGAAGGCGAGATATGAGGCTTCTTCTTCCAAGACATCGAAGAAGGACAAAGGTAAAGGAAAGGCTGATAAACCACCTTCACCTCCATCATCTCCATCATAATCTTCTTCTTCTTCTAGGGCAGAATCTGAAACATAAAAGAAACCTAAGAAAACATCTCTTTTAAAACTTGATGTGAAATTTGAGTTACCTATTTATGATGGTGAAATGAATCCTGAAAAGTTAGATAACTGGATTAAGCAGTTAGAAGTGTATTGTCGTATTCAGAACATTTCTGACGATAAAAATATAATTCAGTTAGCTACACTTAGATTGGGGGGAACAACTTTAATCTGCTAGGAAAGTAAAACTCAGATATATGTAAAGCGAAAAGGAAAAGTCATCTCTTCATGGTCTAATTTTTTAAAATCTCTTAGGAAACAATTCTATCCTTTAGGATACATGTAGCAAGTTGTTATTGATTGGAAGCATCTAAGGCAAGGTAAAGGGTAGAGTGTTCAGTAGTTTACCTAGGAGTTCATAAAGAAAGCATTGGCACTTGGTATTTCATTGGATAAACGTGAAACTTTATTAAAATACATCAACAGTTTACATTCATATTTGCAGCATACATTGTTGATGTTTAATCCTGATGATTTTGATGAAGTGTGTGTTCAAGCCATACACATTGAATCAGGTGGAAGACCATTCAAGTTTTCATCACATTCATCCAAAGAGTTTGAAATCAAAGATTCCAATGATAGTAAGGGGAAGAACAATTCAAAGAGAAAGAAATCAACGATAGCTTAGAAGGAAAGACCTACTTGTTCTCATTGCCAGAGAATCGGTCATGATGAATCAAAGTGTTGGAAACTTCATCCAGAACTTAAGCCCAAAAAGTATCTTAAGGAGAAGGATGAAAAGAAGGCAATTGCAGCAGTCTAGCAAGATCTAGGTTCAGATTCAGGTGATGAATGGAGGATAACTGCTATGGTTATGACAAGTAAAACTTCTGACACTGGTTCAAGTTCGAATACTATTGCATCTTCATCAAACATAAATCCTTCAAATGAGGATAAAAGAGTTGAATTGTTTAACACAAGGATAACTTCTAAGCACCCAAAGATAGATCAATGTTTGATAGTGGATCACACGCAAATTTAATATCTGAATATTTAGTTAAGATTTTTGGTTTGGTAACACGGAATCATCCAAGACCTTACCCATTAGGATGGCTAAATAAATCAACTCAGATAAAAGTCACAAAACAGTGTCGATTAAGATTTTCCATTACAGCTAATTACATTGATGAAGTGGAATTAGATGTGGTTCCAGTAGACATATATGGAGTTGTCTTAGGAAGTCCTTATATTTATGATCGTGATGCAATATTTTACAGGATAGAACATAAATATCACCTTAAGAAAGATGGGGTTGAATTAATTGTCAGGGCACATCAAAGTAAAAATCATTTTAATATTAATGCGAATAAGATGAAGCGATTAATAAGTTCAAATAAAAGATTTGTAATCATGTGTGTAAAGGAACAACATAAGAAACAACATGATCTTTGTTCAGATTATGAGACTCAGCTTAAAGATAGTTTGATCAAAGAGATAGAAACTATTCCAGTTCTATGTAAAACCAAACATCTTACTCATAACCAAGGAATACCACATAAATTACAGTTTGTGCCTAAAGTTCCTCTTCCTAATGTCAGAACAAATCAATTTAGTCCAAATTTGGAAATTAACAGTTACAGGGATACAAGTCAGTATTGGGGAAAGTCAGTGTTCAATTTCTCTTATATTGTGTCACCATTTCATGTTTCAAATAGTTTGGAAGCCTCTTTTCAAGTGGAGAGGAAACCTATTTTTTTGCATCTCAAAGCCTTTTCTAAAGTAGTGTCAAAGTATTTAAGGGAAACTTATGCATCACGGGAAAGTGCTAATCAATGGAAACATAATTTAATGAATAAGGGAAAAGTGATGCAAACAAATCAACAGCTAATTCAATACTTTCAAAGACAAACTAAGTTGAAACAGTTTTCAAATTACAATTTGAAGGGTTCATTGCAGCAAGTTCACTTAGTAAACAAGAATCAGGAAAGTATAGTTGGATTGATGTCAAGAATGTATTTGATTGTCTCTGTTATTCCGCAAAATAGATTGTTAATACATGTTGATGGTATTGAATAATATCGTGTAGAGATTGCTTTCAAAGATGATTAAGAATCACTAACTCATGGTTCTTCATAGAAATAAATCAATTGCCATGTTCATAACAGGTTGTTTGACCATCTTCGCAAGTTGTTCATACTGCAGATGGATGGAATAGGTTACCGAATCAAAATGTGCCATGGTCAGCATCATCAGGGTCATCACTTGTAGGTGATTGATAGAATGTATTGGCACATCATCAGGTCAAGGTGGAAAGTGAGGGAGCTCTACCCTCATTGACTATTTGTTTAGTCAAACTTTTGTGGTCCAAAAGATTTCAAGTGGAGAGGATTGATCCAGGAGAATATCATCAGATCAGTTGCACAAGTTCATCATTAGTGTACAGTGTCGTTGTTAGAATTCAATTCAATGTCATCAATTTCGATAGTGTTGTTTATGGTTCAGGGTGTTCAAGTAATGTCTATGGTTGATATGGTTTAGCATTTGGTCATCGACATGTGTTTTTCATTCGCCTCGCAGGATTTGGTCATCAACGTGATCAAAAAATGATCCTTGATGACTTTTTACTCAAAAATGAAAGTCAAAGGATGCTTCAAAAAATAGTCCCATTGCATAGATCTTTTCAATTTGAATCTAATGCAATTTGAATGGGCTAAAATGGACTTCGGATGAAGAAGTTATTGTAGAAAGAAGTTTGCCCATTGTCCTTTGAAAAGGAGGCAATTTCTTATATAAATGGGACTTAAGAGAAATAAAGGCTTTCTATGGAAAAATTGCATCGGAAGGTTCAAACGGAGGACTTAGACCAAAGGCCTTAAGGACCCCTGATTAGCGATCTTCGATATATCAGATCGGAGTTAGGCTGCCATGTGATATCAGGACCCTGGGCGAGCTAATTGCGATATGCGATGATCAGCGATCGATGATCGGCGAATCCCCAATACAAGGAGCTAATGCCAATGCAACGTGCGATTGCGACTTGCGACAAAGTGTGGACCTGATGAGGTTTATGAACGCGGTTGAATAATATTTGAAATCCAAAATTTTGGATTTTCTATGTATTCCCATGTATTTGGGTTTTTGACCATGCAATAATGTGATTGTGATATTGCGACCAAAGGCGGACCCGATAAGGATTATAGATGCAATTTCATATTATTTGAAATTTGGATTTGCGGATTTTCTTTGTATTTCCGTGTAATTGGGTTTTGGCCTTATGCAATGTGATTTGCGATAAGTGATGAAGAACACGGACCCGACAGGTTTATAGGGGTGATTCTATATTATTTGAAGTCCAGTTAAATGCTCAATGATGTGTTTTCACTAGTTTTTCCTGTGTATTGTGTTACGTGTTCGAACATGGGATTTCTGCAGGAGGAAGTCTGAACGGTTGGGTTTTAGGTGCCCACCGGTTCATTTCCATGAGAAACTGATTCTTTTGTGAAAACGCGTGGTTTTCCATGATGGAGGATTGTAACCAAATGGTTACAAATACATAGAGAGCTTAATTGACAGGGCTGCTGAAGGTTGCCGAGAGTCACTTGGAGGTTGAGCGAAACACGAAAGGGACAGAGAGCCCGAGAACTTGAGCGCCGAGAGCCAGAAAGCCTGAGAGATTTAGTGCTACATGGCCAATCAGAGGCAGAGCCACTAGAGGTTGGAGGCAAAGCCAGGCGGACAGAGACAACTAGCTAAGAGAGCCAGAGCCAGATGAGCCAAAGAGATGAGATCCAGAGCTAGTTAGCTAGAGAGCCAGAGCCGTAGAGCTAGAGAGCTCAAACAGACTTCTAAGAGCCATAGGTTGTAATGAAGTTCAGAACAGAAAAGAGATCAAATGATCAAGCTATTGTTGATGTCCAAAGTGTGCTGAAGACAAAAGAAGGAGTTCCAGAGACAGTTAAGAGAGTTCTGAGGGAGTTGGTGCAAGCTAGAGCTCAAGATAGCTCAGAGCACTAATTGAAGGAGCCTAGTTCAGAGAAGCCTAGATCTCTCTGCAGAGTAAGGACAGCCAGGGGTAAGATGGTATTCTAAACCCATAGGTTCAGTTGTAAACCAATGGAGTTGAGTGTGGAACTTGTAAAAGAAAGATTACCATAATCTCAGAGAGCCTAGTCGAGTTGACTAGAGCTCACGGAGATGTAGCCCAAGAGGTTTGGGTGAACTCCTAATTATATTGTTGTCTTATGTGTTTGCTGATTTGTTGCTTTAGTTACTATTATGTGTCTCTAAATATTAGCATAAGAAAATATACATAAGCACTTGAACAATGTAAAAACAAACACAAACATACACCTCTTTCAAGCACTTTTCATTCCGCAATTATCAATCATAAGCATCGATCTTGGAATATATAAGCTTTGGATTGGGAGAGGTTCTTGTAATTTGACAAGAAGCCTTTAGGTCCCCATTTCAGATCAAGTGGTATCAGAGCGGTTTTATCAAAGCAAAGGTTGATTAACCCCACCTTCAAAGAAGGTGATATCAAAACTGGTTATACTAGAGTGGATGGTATCATGAAGCAGATGGTATCATGATGCAAGTGGTATCAAATCAGATTTCTTTGTCAATCTATTTGCTTTCTTAACTTGAAAGGTGTTTAAACAGTCAAGGATTGATTGTTTGATTGTTGTAAACTGACTATTGTTTGAGTTTGCAGAGGTGAAGGGAAAGCTATTATTAGCTAAGTCCAGGAGAGGACAAGAATGAATAAGGGCTGAAGGCATTGTTCTTATCCCAAAGGACCTCAAAGCAATCCTTGAAGCACAAGAGGTTTGTTGCAAAAGGTTGCTTGAATAAGCTCTTTGTTAATCTTGTTTGAAGTTCTTTTGTTCATTTTGATAATGACTACTTCTACAAGTGAGTCCTCAAATTCTTCTGTCATCACAAGATTCTTTGATGAAGACATGAAGACTTGTCCACCATGATGGATATGGTGAGATAAATGTATGAGGATGGAAGGAAGAGTATCATACTACGAGAGCAGTTGAATTCCATGAAGGAAGAGAAGTAGTTGCTTTCAGACAAATTGCAGGAAATGGAGACACAGCTCTCTGTTTGAAAAGAAGCCTTAGTCAAGTATCAACTTGAAGAAGAGGTAAACAATTCCTATTTGTCTTCAATTTCCTCTAAGAATGTTTATATTGGTCCTTTTGAAAAACATACCAGAGGCATAGGTTCCAAGTTAATGTCCAAGATGGGCTATGAAGGAAAAGGCTTAGGCAGACATGCACATGGTATTGTTAAGCCAATAATGGTTGAGGAAAGGGCTAAGTATTTGGGTCTTAGCTATGGAAAATATTATGGAGAAATTTCCAAAGCTGCCATGAAGATAATTGAAACAGTTCCAAGAAGGAGTTTCATGTCAGGTCTTCTACCTCAAAAGTGTAAAGATTGTATTCATGGGGAATGCAATTGTTTGAAACATACTTTGCAGGACGAAGGTGTTCATAAGCATGCACTTGAACCAAAGAGTTGTGGAAACTCTGAAACCATTGAAGAGGTTGATGGTGTTCCAAAGGGAGCTACTTCTTCATTCAATTCACCTCCTCATGAAGGCAATAAAGGTGAAAGAGAAAGGTATAAATCTGGTTCTAACCATATTCCTTTTGATTATGTTAAGCATGATAAATTTCCATATAAGCATAGGAAAATCATTGCATGTTCCTTTTGTGGTTTGGATAACCATAATGTTTCTAGATGTTGGAAGAGAATAGCCACATACAGGAAACTTTTGAAGGAAAGGAAGCAAGAAGCCAAAGGTCCATTAGACAAGGAAAATCATGTTTTCAAGAGGATGCACATGTGTTGCACTTACTGCCATAAGCAAGGACATATTGTTGCAAAATGTTGGACTCTGAATCCAACAATGCTTCCACAAAACTTGAAGAAGGTGGAGAGAGATAATGGCAGAAATGGAAAGAAATATTCCATGAATGAAGTGTTTTAGGATGGTTCACATATTGTTGTTGATGTGTAGACAAAGGAAGGACCTTTGAAATGGATTGGTAAGAAATGGTTAGAATTCTTATCTAATTAAGATTGCATATCTAGTGATATAATACATATATTTGCATTTCTTTGTTAATGGAATGCAAGTTGCAGGATTTTACCAAGAAGGTCAATGGAAAAGTTGAGTAGGAGACTCACTTCATTTTTGCAACATTATGTTCATTTCAGCTTCGAAAGTACAGTGTACTTAAGCGAAATTTGAAGGATGAGACACTATATTTCATTTCATCTTCAAAAGTACAGTGTACTTAAGCGAATTTCAAAGATGAAATGTATGCATAAGCATGATATGCATGAACACAAGGATGTTGATGATTTCCTTGTATTTAAACATGTATGTGTGATTAACTTAAAGGGTTGATTACTTTGTTGTAAACATGATGTAATGCAATGTTGACTTGGAAAAAGTTGATTTGGTCTCCAAGATGGAGATGATGATGAAGTGTTTCATCTTTGGAAAAGAACTTTAGAATTATTTTTCTACATGCTTGACTTGAAGGGTCAATTGTTTTAAAGGCATGTTTTGTTGGCTTGTTATCTAGTCAATCATTTGTATACAGATGTAAAAACATGGAGGTGTTCACAAGATGTGAAATATGTTTCTTTTGTTGAAGCAGGACTTTAGGCCATCCAGTTGTTGTCTGTAATCCTGTTGTTGTTAATAGTTGTTGTTGACAGTATGTCAAATAGGTACAAGTGAAAATTTTGTGAAGCAGATGTAATTTCACATTGGTTTGAGCCACCTTGGATCAATGATCAAGGAAGAGAATTTCAAACTACCTTCTGTAACCTTCCCAGCAGGAGTTTTGCATGAAGTCAAGAAGGAAGACAGTTCTTCCCACGAGGACCAGGACATCCAAGAAGGAAAGTGCTTAAAGGCTTTGGTTCAGAGGAACTATGAAAGGCAAGTGTATGGAGGCTGAAAGAAGAGGGTGATGTACTCTCATTTACTATTCAGATCAGTATATCAGACTTTTGGAGACCAAAATATTTTTAGTGGGAAGGCATGATCAGAAAATGATCCTCGATGACTTTTTACTCAAAAATGAAAATCAAAGGATGCTTCTGAAAATAGTCCCATTGCATATATCCTTTCAATCTGAATCTAATGCAATTTGAATGGGCTAAAACGGACATCGGATGAAGAAGTTATTGTAGAAAGAAGTTTTCCCATTGTCCTTTGAAAAGGAGGAAATTTCTTATATAAATGGGACTTAAGAGAAATAAGGGCTTTCTGTGGAAAAATCACATCGGAAGGTTCAAAGGGAGGACTTAGACCAAAGACCTTAAGGACCCCCTATTAGCAATCTTTGATATATTGGATCGAAGGTAGGCTACCATGCGATATCGGGACCTTGGGCGAGCTGATTGTGATATGCGATGATCGGCGATTGGCGATCGGCGAATCCCCAATACAAGGAGCCAATGCCAATGCAAAGTGAAATTGCGACTTGCGACAAAGCGCGGACCCGATGAGGTTTATGAACATGGTTGAATAATATTTGAAATCCAAAATTTTGGATTTTCTATGTATTCCTGTGTATTTGGGTTTTTGACCATGCGACAATGCGATTGTGATATTGCGACCAAAGGCAGACCCGATAAGGATTATAGACGTGATTTCATATTATTTGAAATTCGAATTTGCAAATTTTCTTTGTATTTCCGTGTAATTGGGTTTTGGCCTTATGCAATGTGATTTGCGATGAGCGATGAAGAACATGGACCCGATAGGTTTATAGGGGCGATTTTATATTATTTGAAATCCAGTTAAATGCTCAATGATGTGTTTTCACCAGTTTTTCCTGTGTATTGCGTTATGTGTTCGAACGCAGGATTTCTGTAGGAGGAAGGCCAAACAGTTGGGTTTTCGGTGCCCACCGGTTCATTTCCATGAGAAACTGATTCTTTTGTGAAAACACGTGGTTTTCCATGATGGAGGACTATAACCAAATGGTTACAAATACATAGAGAGCTCAATTGATAGGGATGCTGAAGGTTGCCGAGAGTCGCTTGGAGGTCGAGCGAAACCTAAAAGGGAGAGAGAGCCTGAGAACTTGAGCGCCGAGAGCCAGAAAGTTTGAGAGCTTCAGAGCCATAGGGCTGAGTAGAGGTAGAGCCACCAGAGGTTGGAGGTAGAGCCAGACAGATAGAGCCAGATAGCTAAGAAAGCTAGAGCCAGATGAGCTAGAGAGATAAGAGCCAGAGCTAGTTAGCTAAAGAGCCAGAGCCGCAGAGCCAGAGAGCTCAAACAGACTTCTAAGAGCCATGGGCTGTAATGAAGTTCAGAACACCAAAAAGATCAAATGATCAAGCTATTGCTGATGTCCAGAGTGTGCTAAAGACAAAAGAAGGAGTTCCAGAGGTTAAGAGAGTTCTGAGGGAGTTGGTGCAAGCTAGAGCTCAAGATAGCTCAGAGCACTAATTGAAGGAGCCTAGTCCAGAGAAGCCTAGATCTGTCTGCAGAGTAAGGACAACCAGGGGTAAGATGGTATTCTAAACCCATAGGTTCAGTTTTAAACCAATGGAGTTGAGTGTGGAACTTGTAAAAGAAATATTACCATAATCTCAGAGAGCCTAGTCGAGTTGACTAGAGCTCATGGAGAGGTATCCCAAGAGGTTTGGGTGAACTCCTAATTATATTGTTCTCTTATGTGTTTGCTGATTTGCTGCTTTAGTTATTGTTATGTGTGTTTAAATATCAGCATAAGAAAATATACATAAGCACTTGAACAATCTAAAAACAAACACAAACATACACCTCTTTCAAGCACTTTTAATTCCGCAATTATCAATCATAAGCATTGATCTTGGAATATATAAGCTTTGGAGTGGGAGAGGTTCTTGTAAGCTGACAAGAAGCCTTTAGTTCCCCATTTCAAATCACGACATGTGTTTGTCGTCCGCCTCACAGAATTCAGTTTTCAACATGTGGTTGCCTTCCGCTTTCGTAGGATTTGGGTGTCGACAAAGGGTTTGTCGTCGCAAATGTAGCTTGTGTCGATGATATGCATGTGGTTTTATGTCACATTATGAAAAATGTGTTGTAAAAGGGTTTTCAGAACAAAGTGTGTAAAAGTCTAAAAGACTAAACACTTAACCTAAGTCTAAAAACCCAAACTATGTATTAAAACCCTAAAAATACATCTAAACCTAATCCTAAGTCTAAACCATTACCTAAGTCCTAAACCCTATCGGACATGTTACCAACATAAAACACATAAACCCTAAAACTATGCTCATTACCCTCTCAGCCTATTCAAACTACATTACAAAACTATGGCAGAAAACCTAACATATAACTATGTTCTAAACCCTCTGCCTATTGAAAAAACAATAAAACATTACCAATTCATACCTACAGTCCTAACTGCGGAGGAGACCGTAGCAGAACCATGGCTCATGTGAGCGGCATCAGAGTTAACCATCGCATCAGCGGTAACTGTAGTTCTAAACCGTCAGTCTTGACCACACAGGAGAATACCACGGGTGGTAGTGGTCATGTCAACAGGTGTAAATAGTGGAGGTTACAGTTAATGGTGGCAAAGAAAACTGTGGAGAGAAGTCGTGCCAGTCGCTGCAAGCTATCACATTGAAAACCACCAAAGCTTACCATTACCAGAACTGCCGGATGTGACCTACATCAGTGTCAGTCTATGGTTAGCCTGCAAACTAGTCACATGACAATTGTTTGCTTAGCGTGCCGGTTGTTGACCGCCAGTGGTTTGGAGGGCTAAACTATGTTATTTTGGGTTTTTTTTTTGTTTTTTTGGCATAAATGTAATTCCACCACCATGCAACTTAACACTAAGGTGTCAACTAAGCATAAGACCGAGTATCTACCTATCCAAATCAAACCCATTCATGCATGTCTTAGCCATGGGAGCTTCGAATTTGTCAGGCCAGGGTAACTCCAGAATGAATGAGCGAGAGAAACTGATTATATTATTCATTAGCTAACATACATTTATATACATAAATATGGCAGATCAGTTCATCTTCTGGATGACTGTCCAGTTCACCCATCCGTTTCGGATTAGGTGTCAACATTCCCCCCCTTAATCTGAAGGGATGTTCGTGAGTCCAAGCATCGTTCTGAATCTTTCAAGCTTTTCTCTTCCAAGTGCTTTGGTGAAGATGTCTACAACTTGCTCATTTTTGGAACAATGGCGGAGATGGATTGTTTTTGCCTCAACATGATGTCGGATCAAATGATATTTAGTATTGATATGCTTTGTATGATCATGAAACTTTGGATTCTTGGCCAACTTTATTGCAGAGGTGTTGTCAATCATGAGTGGAGTTGATTGTACTTGTTTCACCTGCAAATCTTCAAGAATTTTTCTGAGCCACACAATTTCTTTTGTTGCTTCAGCTGCTGCCACGTATTCTGCTTCTGTTGTGGAATCTGCTGGAACTGATTGTTTGCGTGATCTCCAAGAGGCAGCTCCTGATCCAAGACTCATAGCATATCCTGAAGTAGATACTCCAGTTTCTTTGTCTCCATCGAAGTCCGAATCAGAGTATCCAATCAAGCTGAAGTCGTCCACTTGTGTATACTTGATTCCACAGTCTTGAGTTCCCTTCTAGTACCTTAGAACTCTTTTTGCAGCAGACCAATGTCCCTTACAAGGCTTTTGCATAAACCTGGAGAGGATTCCAACAACAAATGAAATGTCTGGTCTGGTAGTAGTGAGGTAGATGAGACTTCCTACAAGCTGTCTATACTTTGTTGCATCCTCAAATTTCTTTCCTTCAATAGATGTGAGCTTTAAGTTTTGTTCCATTGGAGTAGAAAGAGGATTGCACTCTGTCATGCCAAATCTGTTTAACAAATCTCCAATGTATTTCTTTTGAGAAAGAAATATGGATTTTGGATGTTGGGTTACTTCAATGCCAAGATAGTAATGAGCATAGCCCAAATCAGTCATTTCAAAACTTTTTCCTAATTCTTTCTTTATGGATGCAATATAACTTTCATTGTTCCCAGTCATTAGAAGATCATATACATATACCACAAGATATACAACTGTTTTGCCAACTTTCTTGACAAATAAAGTTGCATCACCAAGATCAAAATGATTGAAGTTGAGTTTTAGAAGATGCTCAGTTAGCTTTTCATACCAGGCTCGTGGTGCTTGTTTGAGGCCATACAAGGACTTCACAAGTTTGCATACTTTATGTTCATGTCCTTTCACAGCAAATCCTTCAGGCTGGGACATAAAAACATTTTCTTTTAGATCTCCATTCAAAAAGGCAGTTTTTACATCCATTTGATGGACTTTCCAACCGTTCTGAGCTGCTAGTGCAAAGAGTGTCCGGATGGTGGCCCATTTTGTTGTGGGGGAAAAAGTTTCCTCATAATCGACCCCTTCCCTCTGTGCAAAACCTTTTGCCACAAGCCTAGCTTTGTGCTTGTCAAGTGAGCCATCAACTTTGTACTTGTTCTTGTAGACCCACTTGCAGCCAATTGGTTTGGTTCCAGATGGAGGATCAACCAGCTTCCAAGCTTCGTTCTTTATGAGGGCATCATACTCCTTTTGCATTTCTTCTTTCCATTCATCATGAGAAGCAACTTCTTTAAAGGAAGTTGGTTCAAAATCTGTAGACAAGTTCAATTCACAATCTTAAGAAACATCCATATCAACATGTGAATTAGAGTCATCTACATCACCTCCATTTTGTCGGTTTGCATTTATGGTTCCTGTTTTTCCAATTTCATCAGGATGAACACTTTCAAGTGTTTTTGTCAGCCACTTTGGGGGACCTTTCTGAGATGGTCCAGACTGCTCTGTTGATTGAGTTGGGAATGAATCAAGATAGAGTCTCCCAATTCTATCAATTACATCACTTAAAGCATCATCCGTTGTTGGAGTTTCAGTTGGGGGAGAGTGCTCTTCAGAAGAAGATTCCACATGTTGATCTAGTATAGGAATCCCCCCTTCAAGATGTGGAATCTGATTTTCAAATTCTTGAAATGATTTCATTTTTGCGAATCTATCCAAGCGATCAAGTTGCCGCTCAACAGCATTGTCAGATTTGGATGATTCAAGAAAAATTACATCTCTAGATATAACAAACTTTTTATTTTCTTCATCATAGAGGCAGTATGCTTTGGAGGTATTTGAATACCCCAAGATAATACACTTACAACTTCTAGCACCAAGTTTGTTTCTATGTACCTTTGGTATCAAAGCATAACAGGTGGAATAAAAAATCCTGAGATGTTTTACCGAAGGAACATGTCCATACCATAATTCATAAGGAGTATTGTTTCTTATAGCACTAGATGGACATCTATTCTTTATATATGCAGCACATAGAACAGCATCAACCCAAAACATTATCTTTACATTTTTGAAAAAAAACATGGATCGTACTATATTCAACATTGTTCTATTCATTCTTTCAGCTACACCATTCTGTTGGGGATTATAAGGCACAATTGTTTGATGTTTAATCCCATGTTGACGAAGATATTGTTCAAATTCATTTGATGTATATTCTTTTCCATTATCAGTGCGAATAGACCCAATATGAGATTGTGCATCATTTTCAATCCATTTATGAAAATTCTTGAATTTTAGGAAAGCATCAGATTTGTTCTTCAATAAATAAACCCAACACATTCTGGTGTAGTCATCAATAAATGTCATGATATATTTATTTCCATTTGCAGAAGGAATAGGCATTGGACCACATAAATCTGAATGAATAAGTTCAAGCTTCCTATGTGCTCTTGAATGTGAGTCATGAAAGGATTGTTTTCTATGCTTTCCTAGAATGCATGCATCACATTGCTTAAGTTTTCTAGGAATTGTAGGCAAACCAGCAACACCATTTTTCTTCAATAAGCGGAGACTGTCATAATTTAAATGTCCAAATCTAGCATGCCATAATAAACTTGATGGAAGTGTACCTTCTTCATGATGAGAAATATATGAGAAATGTTGTGCATGAGCAGATGTTCCTTGCGGTTTGAAAAGTCTTTCTTCATCTATTCCCCTCATGACAAGTGAGTGATCAGATGCTTTTCTCACCTCAAGCTTGCCATCAAACATATGAATGGAGTGACCTTGCTGGCGGATGTGGACCAAGGACAACAAGTTTCTCTTGAGCTGTGGGAGATATAAAACATGATCAAGAAGAAAGTCTGAGAGACCAGGCAGTTTAAGCCTGAGTGCCAAGCCCTGATGGCTTGATTTTTGACTGATCTGCAAAGTATACTACTCCATCAACATTGTCAGTGAAATCTTCAAAAAAATCTTTTCTATGAGTCATGTGACAGGTTGCTCCCGAATCAAGCAGCCAATC